>JABFPT010003944.1:0-12917 GCA_022817245.1 Nixonia krombeini
GGCGTGAGGCGTGTGGCGGGAGCAGCTGGAAGGAGGCACGCGGCTAGGGAGGGGGCAGGTGAGGGGAGGGGGGGGGGGGGGTGGTGTGTGTGCATGGGTGGTGGGGGGGGGGTGGGGGTGGGTGTAGGTGGGGATGGGGGGTGGTGGGTGCGGTGGGGCGGGGGTGGGAGGAGCGAGGGCGGGAAAAGGGGGTGTGGGAGTAGGGGGCCGGGGGAAGCGGGAATACGAAAATCTTGAAAATCTCGAATCCGCGACGAAAAAAAATCACTTCTGATTTTCTTTTTTCCTTCCGAAGAAAACTTGGACAGGAATCCGAATGATCGGGAAAAACCTTCAAATGGGGGTATTCCGAGTTAATTTAATTCGCTGGCGGATGAACCGTTTCGTTAAGAAGGAAAAATGGATGGGGAAGGGGGGGGGGGGGTAGACTCGGTGCGTTTCCACGCGACGATGGCGCCGTGCCAAATGTTTATTCAAAGCTGGAAATGTTACATCGACGCCGGTCCGAGCGATTAATTCACATTTGTCTTTCGATACAAATCGAAAATTACAGCTCGGGCTGTAATTTTCTGCATGACACCGGCGACAAATGCTTTTCGGGAGCTCGCGCGATAAAGCAAATATCGGCTCGTAAAACTCTGTCGTTACCCTTCACCGGGAATATACATTATGCTACGTAAGAGGAAGCTCGCGTAAAAGTATAGTTTACTGTGCGCGCTGCAGTGGCGCCATCTATCCCCGTCAGTCAAATAGCGATAAAATGTCACGTTAAAGAAATGCACGTTTCTTCATTATTTGGTTAATTAATATCGATATAATCAATATCAATATAATATCTAAATCTTTGTCAAATTATGACTAATGTAAGGTAAAAGAAAATTTACATAACCTAGAAACGTGTTTGGATAAACATATTCCAGCTACTTTTCGGGATTTTCCCCTCCCGGTCTTTTACGCACTGGACAGCCTTATTAACGAGGTAAAATTTACGTTTCTCTGCCAACTGCTTCCATCGACGAGGAATAATGATAAAAATGGTTACTGGAGCGGGGTGGAAAACGCGAGAAAATTGCGAAAGCGCGCGGTCATTGTTTCACCCGAAGCGTCTTTCGATGGTAATTACAATTTTGTGTTCGACTGCACTTACCTCGCTACACCGATTTTCAGATATCGTTTTTGTGCAGGGAAAAAGGAGGTAAATAAAAAAGAAGAGTAACATCGCGAACGAGGAAACGTCTGTTTAAACGAAACGTCCATTAAAACGCAAAAAAGTAATCGCTCATTCGCGACAGTCTCGTTCGGTGATTTTTTTGATTTTTCCCCGACGATCGAAATGAAACTGACGAAAATGAAAATGTCAGTCTGGTTGTCCGAGCGGCGAAACGAGCGACGGAAAATACGGCGTTTCAAAAATGCGGGATACGAAACAGAATGTTTCTTCTTATATAATTAATACCCGGCGAGAGCGCATCGAGCGTCGAATCGGGATATTTTTCGAACAATAAGACCGGCACAACAGTTTGCGATAGACGGCGAGCATTTTTCCATCCTGCATTGCCTCGTCACGCGGAATTTCCGTGAAATCGCGGATTCCCTCGTCCGGCCAGAGGCGGATTTTCGCATCGAAAGCGCGATCCGCGCCCTTTGGAAGTATAATCGTCGTAAATCATGCGCGCAAACGGTCGGTGGCGATTGTATTATAAAACGGCGGTGAATTAATTTCAATTCGCCGAGGGAAAAAGTCCGTAGTATCCAACCTCGCCTTCGTCCTCGGATGTGCAGATGGCGCTGCCGGCGGACAGCGAACGGCGTGCGCGTTCTCGCCGGCGTTTGCCTGCTGGATATTAATTATCTCGCCGAGGATATTGAAATGGGAATTTATGAACGCGCTGCACGCGACCGGGATTGGTACCCCTGGCGAGACGCGGATTCTGAGAAAGCTCGATTCCCCCGCGTCGTCGATGAAATATCGATACGACCGGGTTCGCTTCATCGTCGTTGTTGCACCGAGAATAGTTTATCTGCCCAGCAACGGCTCTTCGGCGCACCGGTTTTCGATAAATCACCAAAGTTAAGCAAAAATACTCGCGTACAGTACCGGATGGGTGACCGTGCCAATTCAACCTATGCAATTCGACAATCGTCGTCATTTAAAAAAAAACTGTCCACGTAATCGAGAGTTTCCAACGTGACGTCAAAGGTGGTATTACGATCTGCATTAATCACTTTTTAACTCGCCTTCTTTTATTTTGCCGGCGTGTCGAACACGGCTGCCGAGCATCCTTATCCAGCTCCGTCTCGTTCGTCTCGCCGCGGCAGCACTTCAACTAAACATCCTCCGTTTACACATCATGAATAATTATATTCCATTTACACTTGGCGGGTTTGGGTAAACTAAGCAGATAATACGTTGGTAGATCACACTCGAATGTTCAAACAAGCTTACCTCCTTCGCTGCATATCTGGGAAATAATTAACGCACGTTAAAACGACTGCTTCCACGAGACGCGATATCGCGGTTCGATAACGTTGATCGTGTGTACCTGCCCCGGTTCGTTTAATTACTCGCTATCAATTAATTCTTAATTAACTGGTAAATAAAATTCGATGGTAAATATAGTGAATAAAGTACCATAGTAAATAAAACTACGTTTCGTTATTTCGCGCTGTTTTCGGCTCGTTGCGAATTTTCCGGAAAGCTGCATCGGAGGGCATTTCGCGGCTGACAAAAGCTGCGATGGCGTGTTTGCATTGTTCCAGGTACGATCTTAAATTGCAAGACGTATAGCTTTTTCCGATCCCGAGTCCCGCCGTAATGACTCTGTTCCAGGACTGTCAGCATTATCCCAGTACTTTCGTGCGCGGCTCACCGAGCAGCACATTTTTCCCGCATTACCCTCGATTTAACCGTTTAATTTCGCGAATTAAAACTGTCCCTCCGCAGCGCAAATCGGACGACTCTCCTACGCCTCTCTCAGGTTCGCCGTTTCGACGGAAATCGGTGAAAAATCGTTGCCGACTCGGTAAATCGGTGGAGAAAAACCGGGACGTTAATTAACGGTTATGCGGGACGACGAGCAACAATACTTCTGCATTAGGTATAGTCTTCCCAGGGAAAATCTGGGTTAACGAATATTTGCGCGGAACATTTTCCCACCGACGAAATTCATTACGATTTTCCAGAGATCGTTTAACCGGCGAATTATTCCGCGCGTGACGCGAGACTCGAAAAAGTGTTGCGAAAAGTATGTTTCAGCAACGAGCATTTCCGACATTTCGGAAAATCCGCGCTTTCCCGATGAAAGTTGATAAGATTAATTTCAAAGGCAGGAATGCATAGTGCCGTTTCAAACGCAGTCTTGCAATTACGAGAGAACTTCCAGAGAATAACGAACCTTTTTGATCCGATCTCGAGTTGCGGAACACGCAAGTTCCGCGCAAATAAAAAGCATTTGTCAATAGCGTAAACACGGCGCAATATCGCGGCGCTGTTGGCGCGCGGATCAGAAGTTGAAATCACGAGGATCGCACATTTTTACGGGATCCCGCTATTCTCGTAATTCCAACTCGTAATCCGGTTCCTGACGATCCCGGAACATTCCGCTTCTGTTTACAGATTTGACGGACGCGAATCGCCGAAAGTTTTAATTCACGGAAATACGAGAGGTTCGGCATTGTCTGGAAGTATATATATATATATATATATCGATTACTTCCAAAAAACAGTAAAAAAAAAAAATGCTAATAAGGTTTTTAATTAGCGTGAATGAAAATTAGTGAAAGGAAAAATTGTGGGGAAGAAAATGAAATTAAGTATCGAAAATCAAAAGTCTCCACCCAAAAAGGAGGGGAGGGGATGGAGGGGAGAAGTCCCATCTTTCGATCGAATATTTAAGTGAAAAGAAAGCATTTTGAGTATCGCAAATTTCGTAATAAGTGAATTTTGTAACAAATGTATCCGTCACTTTTGGAATTTTCAGAAATTCAACACCCTACGATATACGCACGTACACCGTACACATTTTTTGAGGACTTGGGGTTAGGAGAGGTAAGGTTAGGTTTGTGGAGAAAGGCGAAAAGTGTAACTTGTAACCCGCAATGTCTTTAATAACATGACTCCATCAAGGATGATTCAGAGGGCTGTGCGAGAACAGCTTCAGCGGTTGGAAAATGTATTGTCTTGAAGTGGCACAGTGACAAAGATGCCGAAGCGGGGAAGATCGAAGCGTTTGTCAGATTGTGCCGAGAGTACTTTCGAGAGTGGGGTGTATCTCGCGCTAGCGCTAAGTTTCGAGTGTCATCAGCCTCCCACTCTGAGAAAGGTTGATACGACACGACGACGTCCTACTTGTATTTAATATAAGAATTCCCGTTTGGCGATTTCCCTCGTGGAAAATGCACTGCGGTTTCGTACGGATTTTTTCCACCGATATTTACAAAATAGACCGTGTCCTTGGTACATATGTGCGCGTACCGAACGATGACAAATTTCTAAGTAAAGTGCACTCGAAAAAAGTATGTCGAGGAAAATTCAATTGCACAGGTGACTGTACGCAATGGGAATGACTAATCAGTAAAATGTGGCTTTAGACTGCAAAGACACAATTTTTACCGATAAGCTTAACGGTATTTCGTATAAAATACAACGAAGCGCGTTTCTCTCTTTTTGTTTTTTTCTGCGCTACTGTGTCTCGAAATGTCGATCATTATTGACGGTAATCATGACTTTACAGACACCACTTTAAACTGCTAATATGAATAGTTATATCCACAATCAAATTTTTCTCAATACCAACGTTGGAATTTAATCGACGGAAGAACATTATACGGTACTGTTTCGAAACATGTCTGAAACTACGCCAAAAGAAATTTTTGCATCTGGCTATTCATTTCCCATTATGATTATCAGCTGCAAAATTTTATTACAGATTTAAAATTAACTTTGTGACTTTTCCTTAAAACAAAAATCGGCGTAAAGAATCCTTGCGGTGAAAAGAAGAAACTGTATTGCGTTTTTGACAATCTGAGGTACTGTCCCGCCAAAAAAATAGTCATGTTACAAAATTTCAGCGCACTAAACCAGTTGATAAAATAACCATTTTTTGAGAATGTTTCGGCAACGTCACTCACCGCCAAAATGGAAACGTGAAACTTCATCGTCCAATGTTCTGATCGAGAAGTACGTACCTGGAACAGAAAAAAAGGGTATTTTCATCAGCGACGTCAGCGGTATAATTAAACGAAAATGATCCTCGCTGAATAACCGCGACGCCGTTGACGTTTTACCGCGCGAGGTTCGTATTTCCGTAAAAGCATACCGCGACTCTCCTCTCAGATTTCGCAAGAAGCGAGCGTCCGCGAAACAAAATGAACAGTCTTGAGTCGAGAAACGTGTCAAATCAAAAAAGTTACACATCTCTCGTCCGCCCCGCTCCCTCCCCCTCGTTGCTTCCGTTACAGAGTCGTTTAGCGAAAGTCAAGTCCACGGCGAGGGTTGTGAGAGGTCTCGCCTGGGAAAAATGACGCGGCTGCTTTTCCCAACGACGAACGCGGAGTGAAATATGCAGCGAACTATCATGGTCATATCCCGCTCAAATATCCGTGACTCTTTGCTCGTTCGGCGCATACAAACGCACTCTCCGGCTCATCCCCGTCGCCCGTTTTATTTCCAACGTCGATGCGCGCCTGTGCCCCTGCAACACGCCGTACGACCCGCCGTTGCCGGATACATACCAGCCCGGTTGGAAATACTTACTCGTATTTCCGTATTTCAACCGCATATGAAAATTTGGAAACCGCGGTTATCGCGAAACAGCGGACTATTAGTTTCTTGTTAAAACGCGAACCGGCTCTGGGGATTTTTAATACCGGAAAGATTCGCATTCGGGGCCGATAAAGGATAAAGGGCTACGTGAACGGAAAGCGAAGTATTGGGGAAATGCCGGCGCAAGGGAATTGCTCTCTGATGAGACGTGCCACGTGACAGTTTTCCGCGTGAAGGAAAACCGCTGTGGAGAATGTTCGACTATCATACAGAGCGCTTTAATAAAATACTGTTTCGCAAAGATAAAGACATTTTTCGCATTTTCACCGACATTTGTAAATTATTTCTCGAAAAAAGTGTCGTTTCGCCCCGAAAATGTAGAGAGAAAAAAACATATTCCTCATATACGAGAGTCTTTTTTAAATGTTACATATACATTTTTTAAGTACTGCATTTACCCTTTACATATCGAGTATTTTTCATTTTTATTATTATTATTATTTTTATATTCGATCATTAGCAACAGTGTGATTAGCAAAGACATTTACACAGTTCCCCACGAAAACAGAAAAGTGAGGTTAGAGTGACAGTCGACCTTCACAGGTGAAAACGGCTCTATAATCGGGTCCGAAGTTGGGAAATACGTGGTATTCGAATCGGACCGTTCCGATGAACGCCTTGGTGGCGCTGGCCGCTCATTCAACGGCGTCAGAGCAGCGGCGCATATATATTCGTGACTCGTATATCACCCGGGCGCGGCTGAGATACGCGCTGGCTGCGCAAGGGTTGCGATAGTGTTAAATCAATGCGCGCCGTACCGACGTACATCATCGAGACGTCGACTGCGAAGCGTCAACGAATGACGGAGCGCCGGTGCGGTATTAATTGGGAAAAACGTCCGACCTGACATCCGCGTAAATAATAAATAAAGACGCTGCTCCGCGGCGCGTTATATATCGGTAACTGAACACGGGAAAGGGGGTAGAGAGGGTGGGTGGGTGGTTGGGTGGTGGAACAAAGGTGCTCGGCGTGTCTCATGCATTTTACAATATCGCCGCCGTCCGACAAGATGATTCGGGAGTGGATTGATATTGGCGCAGACGATTTCGATCAGCCAACAACCAACTCCGGGTTTCGCTGTTCCCCCCCCTCTCGCTCTCGTCCGGCGTCGAATCGAGATGAGTTTTAGTATGGTAAATTCGAGAAGTCGGATCCGATCTCTCGTCTAACTTGCGACGCGTCGTAAATCAATTCCACGGGAGAGGGACAAAGTATACACGCCAGCTGCGAATACAAATTTAAATTTCCGAACCGGGATGACATCGTCCCCCGCCGCTCTTGCCCCACTCCTCCCCCCGCCGGGATCAATCGCCGCCGTGATTGGACCGATCCATTGCCATTTTCGCTAAACGTCGTTAGCAGCAAAATTAGAAATGTCCCCCTCGCGCTCTCCTGCACAAAGCTCTCCACCCCCACCGCTGTAATCGATGCTTGTGGTGGGGGAAGTTGAAAAGCGGCGGGCAAAGAGGGCGCAAGATGTATCGCGCGTCGTTGACGTGTGACCATGTCGTGCACATTGCAGTACCTTTGAAATCCGCGTACTTACTAACGATTTCCCGCTTGACCTACTTTTTCCTACCGAGATACAAGCCGGGCTTCGGGTGAAATGACACTGCGTCCGGATTATTTCTACTTTTTTAATTATACGCGACGCGTCGCATCCTTCACGTTTATCCGTGAGAGTAAGGCGAGTAGGTAGCTTAGCGAGCGCAAACAAAGCGCTCGGATGTTTCCCTCCTTCTTACATTTTTCGTACCTCGGGAATTCGTTAATGCCGGGGAATACGCGAGAAGCGAAGCCCCTCGTTCCTTTGTTCCGGCGACGTCGTTTCAACGCAATCGTCCTTAATTACGTAACAATCCCGCGAAACATGGTAATAATATCACGAAATGTTTGCACATCGTACCTTTTATTCGACGGGAAAAAGGGAAGGATAAAGAAATGTATCTACGTGTTTACGAAATGTCGCCAGTCGCCGCGAGAGGCAGCAGGGAAGATCGTCGGACGAGAATCGAAAGGAGAATCGAAGGTGATTCGCGGATTTATAAATACAAGATGTATTATGTGGTGCGCTTCAGTGGCTTGATAAAGCCGATATCTTGTCCCGGCCGAAGTTACTTTCTGTGTTACTTCTCGTCCTTTTTCTCCACCCCTCCCCCCAATCGTCCCGAAAAGTCGTCGGAAGGTTCACGAGGAAGGGAACAGTAAAGTTTTCGACGAATACACGTTTCATTGCCCGAGGAAAATGTTTGAACAAACTTTTGCCAAAGTTAAAGCCAATTGAGAAATCGAACGCGGTACAGGCGTTTCGTGGCTTTAAGCGACCCACAAGCAAATTATAATTAAATGAAAAAGTCGGCCGGGGGTACATGTGCCATCGCTTTCTTCCATCCCGCAAACAACGATCAAAGTTTATTTTTGAGGTTAGGTTTAGTTTGCTTGGGATATATCCTCACCCCACCCCCCTACGCTGACAAAGATGGTGGCTTGACGAAACGAGGAAAGGCCAATAAAAGTGTGTTCCCTTGAAGGCAACCTAACCTAAATTAAACCTCCCCCCCCACTCCGTCCACTTACGACAGGTGCGGCCCGCCGAAACACCGAAAACGCAATTTGAGTGCTCCGCGAAAATCTCCCGTCGACGTTGCGGAGCATTACGACTATTTCCAAGATTGCTCCAATTCGCAGCCGCGACTTTCCTCGGCTGGCGTACGCGCGCGGCCGCGTCGAGTGCGGCTGTAATTGTTTACGAGTGGATCGCAAGTGCTGCGCCGCCATTCTCGCCCGTCGACGTCGCAGCAAAGTCGTAAAGAAAAGAATCGCCACTTCCACGCTTTAAGAATCCTCGCACTTTTACTCCCGTGCGGCGGCCCGCTCGCAATCTTGGACGGAGATAAGTGAAAAAGCGGGAATCGTAAATAGCGCGCTACTACTCGCCGACACTCCTGCCCCCTAGCGGCAGTCGCGCGAAAATGCCTGAGCGCATTTCATGTTTGACCCGGTGTCTTTCTACCGCGCGACTCCCGCCCGTGACAAGCCGGCAGAAGCGCAAGGTAAACGACACGTGAAGGAGCGAGGGGGAAGGCGAACGTCGGGAAATGAGCGTACGAGGTTTCTTACCGAGGGAGGAAAGGTCGATTGTGAAGGGAAAATGGCAATGATATATATACAAAGATAGGAAAAGTCGCTTCGAGTAGCAAACAATTTTTGGTAAACACGGGAAATAGCCGGAAAAACAGAAAGTGGTAAAAAAAAATAAGAAATGTGTGGGAAAGGGAAATAGATGGAAAATACCGGAAAATCGGAAATTGTGAAAAAAAAGCCGGAAGTATTTGGAAGGATTGGCTCGTCTGGCGAGATCATCCCCGAGACCAAAATGGCGGCTGTTATACGATTTTATACCATTTTCCGGAGACCGAAGTATTGTCCTTTGACGGAAAACCCTGCCAATCGACCTCGCCCGTGATCCCGGAAGCGGCCGCGCCATCGGCTCGTTTCGCAGCAGGACCCGGCAAAGTTTGCCAATATCGGATGGGAATCGCGACCGGGCCGAAAAGTTGGCTGACGGTGTGTGCGGAGTCGGTGTTTCGTCAGTCGCTCTCGGCGAGTCGTCGTTTTACGATTGCCTGAATATTAACGAGATTACATCCTGCGCTCTCGAACTTGATGGCAGCCGCAACGTGCGGGAGCGCGTTTCGCGTAGAGCCGGTATACGCGCGCGGGTGTTTAAGGCACGGCCTCCGCTTTCGGAGAAAGCTATTAGCTGGCCATTATCGATGCACATTACCGTGGCACTATCGCTGAAACTACATAAGCAACTGCGCGGAAGGCGCTCGTCGACGCTCAATATGCCAACGCCGAGCCAGCCAACGTCGTACCTTTCAATTCCGCCAACCAACTTTCGCGATTACTCGTATCTTGTCATCGCCCACGTGACAAATACGACGATCAACGCTGTCTTGCTACCCTCGACATACAATTCTGCGAAACAATGCGAAACTATTATGGCTCCGGCGGAGACGAGAGTCGAGTGCAACTCAGGCACGTGATACCTTTTTACAAAACGATGTAATGCGTGACATTTTTATTCCCGAATTCAGGTGGTTGAAACAGTGACTTTTTTAAGATTAGGTTAAAAGTGTTCACGTTTACTTTGTTGATATTATTGTTGTATACAACGTGGCCTTGATCTGAAAAGTATTATAATTCAGGTTGCTATGCTTAAAACCGGGTTCTTGACACGTACCTGATCAAACATCCGCTTTTTGTCTTACTACCGCAACGGTAAAAGCCAAACTTGATTTACCCGATTTATAAATCTTTAACAACAAAAAATTTCAGTACCCGATCGGAGTCAGAAAAGTACCAGATTATGAGATCGAAGTAAGTTAATACAATTAAAAAGCGTCGCACGTCTGAGCAGGATTGTTTGAAAGATTCCACTTTCGTCGAATAGGTACCTTAAAAATTGATCAGTGCCACATTACAATTGTCGGGTACGATTACCAATATCACGTTCGCGTTAGTTAAGAAATTGTTGTATTTTAAGTTAAAAAAGCCACTGTTTTTCCAACCATTTCCCATTTGTTTTACATTCACATGCTCAAGCACATTACACTAATTCCATAAGCTTAAATTAATAATTGTACGTACGTTGCCTTTGTCGAGGATTCAAAGCCTGGAACGAGACGCTACTCTGATGACCCATAACAACCCTGTGTACGTACCGTTTTGTCCTTTGCCCGACGCAAGTTCGGTCACAACTAACACAGACCACGCGCCCCTCACCTCTTTGCAACGCAATGTTTACAATCTAACAGAACCGTGTTTACATTTCCTTTTCTCATGACCGTACTCGAAATTTCCCCAGTCACCTTGAGAAGCTCTCCAGTGTCGTTGTCAATTTGATTGCGTTGCTCACTCAACAAACTATTCATATACAACATACAAATTTGTTTACAATTTGTCTAGGAAAAAGTGCAATTTGACTCCGATCAATGTTTTGGTCGTGTATTATTAATTCGTTCAATGTTATTCTTCCCGGCTTATAATCCGCGTCTTTTCCACGTTGTAGGGATATTAATAATCCAACGCGCTCGAGGGGTTTGTTTCTCAAGAGCTTCCGCGATGGCTTTATCTGCGGAGGCAAGATACGCGTGCGTAGCCATGTGCGGGGTTTCTATCAGTTTTCCTGAAATAGACGGTGGCACGAGTCACCCCCTCCCTCCCCCTCCGTGTCACGTCCTCTGCAAGAAGTGTAGTCTGAGATTTCACTTACCGTTACAGGGAATCGCGATTACCCAGCTACGCGGATATAAAATATGGATCAAATATTCTCACGCCGGTGAGGATCGCGCTGTTATCCTCCGGAGGTTGTGCAGATGGCGCGGGCGAGACCGAGGACACCCAGGAGAGCCGGGCTCGCGAGGCCAAATAAATGGATTAGCCGCGATCGCGATGCGGGACTGTTCCTGATGTAAAAAAACACCGCGTCGCAACGGCTCGGCTTTTCACTTTGTTAGACGCCCTCTCAACGGACGCGTCTTTTTAACGACGGCGCATTACGGAGCGAAAATTTTACTGCGCGACATTTACGACGAGACTCGGACCCTTCCGGAGTTTATTAAAGAGCTTAAACGCACTTGTTACGCGGGAACGGGTTTATTATCGAACCTCACATTGCTCGGGAATAATCGCTAATCTCGCTTCGGAATCGACGAGGAAAGCGACAGTGGCGCCCTCGTGCCGCGAAGCGAATCCATTTTTATCAAGTCGCGTTTGTCGACCAGAAAAGCAATGATTTCTGGCTCACGCGACTCGCCGAACATGTTTCTCCCATATCGAAAGCTACGCCGCGACGTAAATATGATATAGAAGTGAGGTTATGTTGCCCTCTCCGGCGTTTCCAGCCCACAAATCGATACGCTCGGGAGTAGAGAACTTTTACGTCGCGAGGTGTCGTAAAAAGCCGCGTGTAGAAAGAAGGGGGGGAAGGGAGGGGGTAAAGCGGCAATATCAAATGAGGATCGAATTGAAAAAATTTAGAAAATTAATTAATCTTTTTATGCATTAATAAAGTGTGCCAATGTATATATATATTCCACCGTATAAAACACATTCCCCGGCATCTTCGGCGTTTTACGAGTAATAATGTAACTTTTTTACTCGCGAAGATTTTTTAGTGGGGTGTATAAAAAACGTAAAAAATGCCTCGAAGGGTATAAAAAAGGCGGCGGCGATCCTGCGGCGAAGTGCATATTTGAATGTCATTCAGACCGGCACTTATTTAAGGGAGGCGAACAGGGAACGGGTTGTCGTAAATCTCGCAAATGAGTCGCTGATGACGCAAATTGGGCGAAAAAAGTGTCGCGTGGGGAGGCGGAGATGGGTTGGGATAAAAATCGCTGGAAATTTGCGACACGCTGATGTCGCCGGAGGAGCAAAACCGCGTGGTCCCACGGCGCGCGCGATGTAGGTCAGTTTCTTCGACCGGCAGCCTCCTTATAGGTAAGCTACTCGAAATAATTTAACAGCGATCGATGCAACCTGGCGAGGCTGAAAATAACACGAGAACGTCGGGGGACTCGGCGACGACGCGTGTCACGAGCCGCGACGTCGCGTGCATTTACACGGTCACGTGCGACCGTTTCACACCCCCCTCCCTCCCCCACACACTCTTCCTCCCACCATGTCACGGCTTTCTCCCATCGATGTTTCCGTACCGATATTGCGCTCTGTCATTTCTGTTGACTTTGAGGAGGACGAAACCGCGGTAGAATTTGAATAATCGAGTTACGCGTCGGTCCTGCGAGTCGGGCTCTGGTCCGCTGCATCGGCTCCGCCGGAACTCGCAACCCGCGACGAAAGGACGGCGGTGTTTCCGAGCGTACCGGTGACGTAATTTCGTTTCGCATTTCACCGAACATCGTCATTACGAATATTCCGGAGTTAGGAATATTCCGCAATTACGAACATTCCGAAGTTACGAATATACAGGAATTACGAATACACCGCAATTACAAACATGCCGTATCTAACGAACATTCCAGAATTATGAACATCCGCACCTGTATTTACAAACGCAACGGAATCC
>JABFPT010003946.1:0-12913 GCA_022817245.1 Nixonia krombeini
TGGGTTTTTTACGAAAAAAGATACTTGCAGTCGGAAGTGACGCGATTGCGACACAGATTCGTTGTTTATGTCGAACGAGACGTCGTATAGTGTGAAGTAATTTTCCAAAATTCTTTAATAATTTTTCAAAAGGGTGTTTGTCCGCCACTAATGACGAGAAGGGTTAATATAGGAAGAAATTCTTGATGCCTGTTACAAGATTTATCTGTTGGTGTGTACGTCAAAGCTGGAGCTGATTTTTCGATATTTTTTCAAGGGGTACCCCTTCAATTTTCCAAAGGAGTTCAATTTTTCTCGAAAAATCAACTTCGGAATTCAGCTTTGATCTACACACCATCAGATAGATCTGGCGACGGACATCAAGAATAACCCCCTATGTTTGCTCCTCCAATCATTAGAAGCTGAGATATTCGGGAAAAAGTGATAAATTATGTGGTGGGCGCGAGATTTGCCGACTTTCACACATTTCACGCTGTAACTTTTCTCCATTTGAGAATTTCAAAGTAAACGAGGCACCATTCGATTTCGGACATTGAGGCCTATCAAACGAACTAAAGTATGTCAGCGTGGACCAAGAATTCAGCATTTAATTACGGTTACGACACCAATAGTTACGGTTTTATCCTCACCATTTTTCGACATTTTCCTGAATATCTCGGCTTCTAATGATTGGAGAGGTAAACATAGGGGGTGATTCGTGATGTGCGTCGCGAGATCTATCTATTGGTGTACAAATCAATGCCAAAAGCCGAAGTTGATTTTTTGAAAAAAATTGAAGGGGTACCCCTTGGAAAATTTGGAAAAATATCGAAAAATCAACTTCGGCTTTTCGCATTGAGTTGTATACCAATGGATAGATCTTGCGACGTACATCAAGAATCACCCCTCATATCGGTCCTTAAAATCATTAGGAGCAGAGATATTACGAAAAATGAGAACAAAATTACGAATTTTGCACTTTCCATCTTGCAACTTTCTTCCTTTAGAAATTTCAAAGTGGACGGTGCACTATGATTTATTAGAATTTCTTGGCAACGCATCGAGAATTCTAGAATTGCTACAGACCTACTTGCAAATTTTTGAAAAAATTCATTTTTCCAAAATAGGCGTTCCCGGTGCTGTTAATATCTGATAAGGTTGTTTTGATTCTTTTTGTAACATTCTCACAGAACTTTTAAGAAAAAGTGGTGGACTAGTGAAAAAGTGGTGGTATATAGTAGCAACAGATACATACTTGAAGACGCACTCGTCATTGGTACTTTTTTTTTGCTACCTGCATGAAATCATTATCGGCTAATGCGTTGTTTTCTATGGGTTTGGCTTGTTAGCCTTTGGATATTTTAATAACATGCATAGCCGAAAAGGTAATTGAATCATACGGTTTGTGATCTCGAAATGGAATCGACGTGGCATTTTTGCTAGTGCACGCGCCTTTTTTTAGCCCTTGACTCGCAACAGGTGTTCTTAGAGCTTCAGGTGCTTACGACGACTCGCACTTTCGCGCATGCGAAACAAGCGAGTTGTTATGGTTTAATGAACTACGTAAGAAACATTTTTAGAGTTTCAAATTTCGAATTAACTTCGAGTCGTAATGTTCATCAAAGGTGTCGATAAATTTCGGAATGGAACAACCGATCGTATTCGATTCTTCTCGCATGGATTAGATTCAATAACACGCCAGAAGGATAGTCACAAGGAAGATTCGTTGCGAATGCTGACATTTCGATCAACTAATTTGCCAACTCATCCGGACCACCTGACTGTGGAAACACTTCGCGATACGGGCAATCAGTTGTGCCAAAAGACTCGCCGGGAGACTTATTAAGCAGCGATCACTCGCGTCCAAATTAACAGATCGGTAAAAGACCACGACTTTATCCCGTCTGCATATCCATTACTGCGCTTGTTGTCGGTTCCCGCGTTGCCAGGCCAAGCCGCGTCGCGCGCGCTATAACCGACTAAGTTTACGTACTTTCTCGACGCCGCCGACCGCCGTAAAGTGGCCAATTTGCATCGGCCCGCCGTGCGCGTATCTGCATTTTATCGCGCTTCTAATTGATCTTAATTGCAGCCAGCCTCTTGTCGCTCTTTTACCCGAGTTTTTCAAACTCTGCCTTCATTCCTCGATCGGGAGAAGTAGAACGCCAACTCGTCGTTATCTTTTTTGGAAAAGCGATATTCAAGATGGTAACGGTCATTCGGCGGTCGAGGCTCATCGTCGCTTTCGTAAAGTCATTCGTCGTAATTGCCCGTGATGGATTACAAATAATCCATATCTTACTTCTTTCTTTCTTTTTCGTTTCTTCTTTTCTTCGTTCATCATTGCGATATTTGCAAAGGCAGTTAGCGACGGCGGCTACTCAAGACGGTTCACAATCGGGGCAGTGTTCGCGGGCTGGGACGTACACAGAGACGCAGGAGGATTACACGCACGCACGAGCCGCGGCAATGATTAACAACTGGTCGAGGTTTCTTCGGGCCCGCGAGTGTAATCGATTAATATACGATATCGTACGCGCATCCACCGCTGAACAGCCATTGTTTGTCGTTAATTACAGCGGTACGTCTGATCGGATGACTCGTTCCGATTCTGCGATTCGACGACCGCCCGCGGACAGGTTTCTTATTGGGATAATTTGAATGTTCGTTTAGCGAAGATTCAATGATCGACTGACATAAAAAGATCATCACGCCGCTCACCGTGGTACGAATTTAATACATCGACGTGGCCAGATCTTAAGACCCGTTTCACGGACGGCCATATTTCCGCTGCACATCCGACGAATCAAAAACGTTTTATCAACGTTAATCGTTCGCTTCGTTTCCATTATTCACCGGTTCATTAACGCTAAAAGTGCTTACATTGTTCAATCGAGTTGGGTTACCATCTTGAAGCTTTCGGTAAATTAGATTGGCGATCCTGTTTCTTATTTTGTAAGAAGGAGCAAAAGAGAAATTGCCAAAATTTTGACACAATATGTGGTACATAAAGCAATATTACAAATTCCGTATAAAACACTATACATAATAATGATAACATTTGTAAGTTATTTACTTTTTGTCTGTATACCATTTGTTATTTGTTAAGATCATGAAAAGTATGGCAAATGCAAGAATCTAAATGTAAATTAAGCAGTCGCGATGCTATCGTTGTCACCAGGAAGTGAGAACTGTGGCAATATTGTTTCTTCCGCATGAGAAATAAAGAAAGGGGATCGGTTAATTGGTCACTTACTTATTTCTCGATCACGGTGAAAGATACAAGTCGTCACTTGTCACGTCCCGCTAATTAAGATTCAGTAATCTCCCTCTCGGCGGGACCCACAGTCGCGACTGGTCGGGCACAAAGCGCGCCTACCTCGACGGGCTGGCAGGTGCGAAAGCGTATCCGTTTAATATTTATTGTCTATCGCGCGCGCTCTTATTGGCACCTCGCACGGACGCTTCGATGGCCCATTAGAATTCGCGGTGGCCGCCGCAGTTTCGCAAGAAATATTAGAATACGACGAGTCGCGCGCGGACGGACATTCGCGATTGACAGATAAGCAGCGGCGTCTCCTTCGTCTTCCACTGCCACGAGTTCGGGAGCTCGGTGAGGACAGCAACGTGAAGGCGACTGGTCGGACGGAATACCAGATGCCGAACGTTTTGTCCTGTCGAATCTAATCTGTCCGTCGATCTTGAATCGCATCCCTATAAAAGATCCTGAAAAATAGTCTCACACGCGACGATTCGGGAAACGCGCAACTTATTTTCCTGTCCACTCCTTCTTAGTCTGTCAGCTATGACGCCTCTTTTTCATAATATTTATCGTGATAAATAACGGAGCTCTAGACATCTGTTTCTACTGTGCCGATTTTTCTAAAAGTAACAGTTTCCGCTATCTTGGAATAGCGACAACGTTAGATGGAAAACATATTAGTTCAGTATTTACGATTCTTGTGACATCTTACAATGAAGGAGCAAATAAAAAAGCAAAACTATTATTGTTACGATATACTGTTGTCCTTTTAATATGAAAAGTTTGTAATTAGTGAACTATTTAACGTCATTAAGGTAATAAATGTAATTGAAACTGAACAAAGAGAAATGTCCCCGCTAGGTCACGAGGCTATATTTCTTGCACCTATAACTGGAACAATGTTCACGAGCCACGTAGCATGTCATAAATATCGCATTATTAGTCCGCGTAAACTTGATCTTGTTGCATGAAGTTTTTTAATAACGTAACTCCTGCTACAGTTTGAAACTGTAGTTATTCTCTTGATGCAAGGTCAACCCGATTTTAACAGTATAATGTAATTTACAAGAAATTATTGTTACCGTTACAGAGGAAAAGATCGTTGGTGTATGCGAATATTATCATCAAGGGGAGCTATTAAAATGCGATATAATCATTGTAGAGTCCATCGAACGTTCCGAAGTCTCGACGACGTAACAGAGATTCTGTTTAGGGTCGACAGATTTTCTTAAACGAGGTACTGCTGAGCAAGAAACGATCTTGATGCTAACAGGCATGCTCGCTCCATTAAGAATATCGTTATTTCTTCATTTTCTTAGTAGACAGCATTAAACTTAATCATGACGTTATTAAGTATGAATAACCTACGGTAATATCATACTGCAAATGTCAAAATCTTGTACCTCACTGACGTATATGAAACATGAATTGTGTTCTCTTGTTCGCGAAATAATTAATCATTCAGTCGCATTATACGCGGTTACCCTGCAATATAATTTACATTAAATTATATATCATTTTTCGGTTGCAGATTCTTGCGAGCCGGTAACGGAAAGACCTTATGGTGAGTAATTTGCGCAAACATTTTTTCTTCCGCGTGGGTAATGACATTACGATCAATTCAAAACTTTTTATCGTGCGATAATGCACCTAAAAATGTCATTCATGTGCGCCGTTGGTGAAGGACAATAAAGTATCGCAATAAAAAGCCAAGTTGCATCCGGTTGCATTTCTATACGTCACCAGTTGGAATGCATCGAGCAGCGGAGTCGTAAAATTCAGCATTATGCGATTCGGGGCTGTGTTTTGTCGTTCAGGATTATGATTACCTCGGCGGAAGGTGCTGCAGCCGTGGCTAATATCATGCAATAACCAAGTCGGCTTCGCAGATTCCGTCACTCTCATCGTCGCATACTTCTCCCTCTGTTGGGACCTGCCTTCAGGTATGCATTATACGTGCCTACCAAATCTGGTTGGTCGGTAAACGTCCATCTGGCGGAAATAGCCCGAGCTCGTACTTGGTCGGGTCTGGGATCTATCAAACGTGCCGCTAATTCGACGTATGTCTCCCTTTCTTAATAATACTTTCTCTTTCTCACAACATTTATAGATTTCCGTTTGTTAAATGGGGCGATATATTTATTTCTCTCGTTAAAAAATGTGAAGTATGTTGAAAAATATTCCGTTTCGGTCAAATCGAACCTCTGGGTAGCATCCGATGACTGCGCAATAGTTATCGTCAATACCTCTCGCGCTGGTATTCCACAACTATCTTCAAAGAAGGTCGTGATAACGCACTACCCGCTTCGGCTACCAGACATCGCGCATAAGAGACACAGTGACCCTACCGTTGCTCCAGCGACAATCCCGTCATCCTGATTAATCTCACTTTTGCCAAGTCAGCATTCCTCTCCCTAGATTGGAGCGGCGGCGCTGTTCGTACTTCTCGAAAGTGACTGCCGAACGATAGAATCAACAGGTCCGTTATGAGAGTGTAAAGCGTTTTGAATCCACCCTCTCTAGGGGCATGAATCCTCCGTGCGAATTTCGTTGCAAAGGGTGGCTCGCTTGTAAGGGATAGTCCGCGGGGGTCTGTCTCGGAAAGCATGTATATCAGGCAGGACGGCGTGCGAGGCATGTATCAGGGTCAAACAACCCCAACCTTGACAGCCGATTAGGCTAAGATGCGACTGAGCCCCCCACGGAAAACTTAAAATAACATCGCTCGATCATCCCAACGTCTTCGTCGACAGAAAACATCCTGCTTACGTATTCTCTCCGTTACGTCTCAATGGGGCTATGCGATCTTCGATGACACGTGTCACGTGACTCTTTTTCAAATGCTCACACTTCGATAAATCCAAGTTGGAAGAAAGTCTGTTCGGCGATGACTTTTTCGTCTCTCTTGCGTTCTGGAATGCAGGTCATGTTTTAGTTATGGCAATATAAATTTTTGTTCCGCTATTAAGGAACAGTGAAGAAACACCGTGTATTTGGTATTGATCGTAATTAGTACAGAGACTTGTACAGAAGATAGTACGTATTTTCCATTCGCTATTACTGAAATGCGTGTTCTTGTATGCTCGCATGCAGTTGGCACGTAAAATTGTGCTCTTAAACACTATTTAATACTGTTGACAGCATCATTAAGAAAGAAATACTGTAAATGGTATAATTTCATAACAGATTGTTCGTTACCTCGTAAATTAAGTTTGTCAAGTGTCCAAGGTGAAATGTCCAAAATGGTAATGCAACAGCAGTTGAGATAAATGTAAGAAAAATAGCACGTTAAAAGAGGGCGTAAAAATAAATTTTTCACCTACGAGGTTGAGCACCTCTTCGATGCTCATTACAGTGTGTCCGCCCCTGGCGGCAGGTAATCAGGAGTAGGGTGGGGATCGAGGGGATGAACGGGGCAGGGGAGATGACGTCGCAGCGGCGAGGGCGGTGGGTGACCTCGCCCGGGGCATTTACCCTCCTTCTTCTTCTATTCATCGTGCTTCTTTGTTCTTCTGACACTCGCTCTCGCTCCTCTTCTCATGCTCTCGGTATGCTCATACCCTCTTCCTCTTATCTTTCCCTACCAAGCGGCACCTCGTGCTTTCATTCGCGACTACCTGCGCACAGCGACGTTGAGTGCACGGCGAGTGGCACGGCTTTCAGAATTTCCAGCCGACCTTCCTCGCACCTTCGGCTGTAAATGAATCGGGCCGCGTAATCGAAGTCATGAACGTTTGCCGGTCGTTGGGAAACGGTCGTCCGCGCCTCCTCCCATTCTTCAAATAATCACTCGTCAGGGCGGTAAAGGTTTCTGTAAATATGCTCTAACAGCGTATTGAATAAAACGATTGAGAAGCCTCGTAAAAGCACACTGATAGTCTCGTTGCACCGCATCCACGAAGTTTCTGCGGCAAGAAACCGGATTATGCATTCGCAGTTATTTGCAAGTATCTCCCATTCGTGACAGCCAGTTCCAGGAAAAGAGTAATAAATTCTTTCCTTCTTGTCGGATTTGATCGAGACCGAACGAGGCAGATCGCTGAATCTACAGATGCACCGCTACGTGAACGGTCCGTTAGAGACTTCTTCTTTCTGCCTCCAAGAAATTCGCACGCGTCTCGAAGACAGGTTCGATATACACGCGGCAGAGAAAAACTCCAGCGTCAGCCACTCGTCTGCAAGGCAGTCCGGTCACTTCTGCCGTGACCCCGGTCTTCTGAAGAAGCATCGCTGTCGTCGTTATCGGCTGAAAAGTTCATGAGTCGGTCGTAGTCGGTGGCGGACGTGTGAAATTTCACGCTAGATTTGACGGGACGCCGATCTGTTTACATGACGAGCTACAACGAGATCCATTGAACTATACTCCGCACGTCTACCCTTTGACACTAAGAACGTGTCATAAACTACCTAGCTACCTGAAAGTTGTCCCTTGAGTCCGGCAGCAGTTGGAACCCGGTGTCATGGGGGTACGCGCAGTCGATTAACAAATGTCTGTCGCCAGAGAACCGCGTCAAAAGGGAAATAAAGGTACCGTTGGACGCGTGCAAAAAGTTCTGTGGACCTTGCCGATGTCTATCTACTTCTCCTGCTCTTTCTCATCGACGCTGCCATTATAATTTCCAAATTCTACGTAAATGAATACCTTTCATCACGCATCGCCGCTTTCTCGGAAACTTATGCTTGACGTCTGATTCTCTGATTCGATAACTTTGTCAGAAAGTTTCGATTTCAATTTTAGCAAATTTTCTGTCGATGAAAGTTGTGTTGTCCCTTTCGGGAAAATGGAGTCGGCGTATAGTACGAGGCAAATGCAATGCAACAAAACACATGTAATAAAAAGCATACATCGCGTATTCAAAATTAATAAATAAAATATTAAATTGCAACGGGATGAGGGAGATGTAAAAAAAACCAGAGAGAGATGCGATCGTAAAGCGTACTGTCTCGTTAGTCGTGACAAGAAAAGCGACGAAGAGTGTTTTGCAAGACCGGAGTCAGATTTATGAATGAACTATGCGAAATCGGCGGATGTTGTCGAGGCCTGTTATTTAGCATAGGCGCTTTTTTAACTCCGCCGCATGTTCGTCCCGTTCCAGTGGCGGCACTGTCTTTGTAGCCAGGCCGATGATGACGGTGCAGGACGCTGCTTTCGGGCATTTGAGACAACCTTGTTTCAGCGAGTCTCCACTACTAATGGACGTCACTTCTTTTCGATCGGATGCTTCATTATTGTAATTCAACTTCTATTAGACTCAAGTGCTCGATCTTGCCTGAGTGTGAATCATCGCTGCCCGTAATCAGCGAGACCAATGAGATACTAGAGACCCTTCTCCGCGGCTCGCCGTTCACCGCTCCATTTTAATACGCCTAGTTCCAGTTCAAGATCAAATTTAAGTCGCAATTTTTTCGCCGAGTTTCTTTCACGAAATCGTATCAATTTCTCGGCGGCGGAATAATGACACGGCGACTCGATAACTCGCCACGACTAGTCGATCCGGAGGCAGGCGTAAGCGCATTCGTGGAAGCGAGTACGAGGAAGTAAAGCTTCAAGTTCGCGTACGCAAAGGTCGTAACGACCTCTCAATGCACACATTGCAAGGTCCGTAGCTCGCCACTTGCATCGGACGTGTGTTTTGCTCGGTTATTGCGCCTTTATTACGCCAGGGATGAAGGCTATTTACGACTTGCTGGAAGCGCCATCAAAAACCCGGTTGGTCGTGCGGTGGCAGCACTACTCTCTCTCTCTCTCCCTCTCTCCCTCCCTCTCTTCCTTTGCTTCTTTCTCTCTCGCTCTCTTACGTGGGAACTAAGAATCGCGCTTCACTCCGAAGGGTCACTACTACTATCAATACCATCACCAACACCAATATCCTTCTCTCACCGCCCTGTTTCTCCCACCTGCTTCTCCTTCCGTTTATATGTTGCTGCACGTTGCCCCTTTTTATACCTCTTTCTTCTTTTGCCTCCCACTTTTTGCATCGCCGTAACACCCAACGATTATTAAATCAATTTGCAAAAAACGTATCAAGGCTCCAATTGCCGCGATTTTGCATGTATCGTTTTTTGCGGTTATCATCGAGCGTAACGTGCTTTTGTAACGTGACAAAAGTTGTCACTGTCATTTTTTTAAATGCCACCTCTGTCACACGTTTGTGTAACTTTTTTTACGGTGTCTGTAAACGATATCGCACCCCTCAGTCACTTTGAACATAGCTCGCAAAAGAAGTCCACAAGATATTGGATTATCCTGACATTTATTTAGGTTTTATACACACGTATATGTATTCGGTAGTTTTCTAAATACATTGTATTCACTGCGCCATTTACATAATCTGTTTTTAAGTTTCTCAATTTTCAACAAAATCGGTTTTAATAATTTCCGGAATAAGTGTAGGACTGTAGAATGTACATTTTTCCAGGAAGTGGCAACGTAACTAAATCGTGTCAAGCACTATTGCTTAAGAGTTGTTTATCCAAGAAATATTCTATCGTGTAAAAAACCAGACGTTTACTCACTCATGAGCATCATCGCATAATCCTTAATCTACGACCGAGTAATAAACCTGTGCATTCAAATTCCTCTGCAAAGAAAGTAGATCCACAAACGGTGCATTACGTGGCGGATTGCGCACACCGGGGCTCGGGTTGTTGCGGTCTCGGTGAATCGGGCCGACCCGCATTGAACTACAGCGGCCCATTACCGAGCTCGGTCATCCAGCAAACGACTATTAATGATATTTCGCGTCAGATCTGCATTTTTCATAGTCCTTTACGCGATGAGCTGGCGGAGAAAGGCGCCGCTGGAACCCCGCACTTTAATGTACTACATCTGCGTGCAAGTCTCGCGTCCCTGATGATCAACTCATTTCGCAATATTTTTTCGAACCAAGCTGCATCTCCACAATATGCAACTTATCTCGTTTTAAAGGCGATGCAACCAAAATCAGCCATCCGGGCTAACTTTCAATTCATGTTTTTAATGATACTGGTTTTCATTTAGTTCGGTATATGTCACGCATGCGATGAATATTATCCTATAGAGATCATGCAATGAACATTACCGTAAATAGCCCCGATCCATAAAAATACCTTATTCTTTGACAATTTTTCTTAAACTATACCTTACAGCGAATCAATCTTCATACCAGCGCGAAACAACTTTGATTCAATGAGGTGAAACCGCGCGAACTGTTCAACCGTGAATTAATACATATTTCCTTAAATCTGCCACGAAAGTACAGTGCATCAGACAGTTTTGATCAGCGTTCATTTTTTCGGAAACCTCAAAGTCTCGAATTAGGAAAGTATAGTTGGCCTGGTTGGTTGAGTAAGCAATTATGATATTTTATTGCTAGTGCGTGCCGGCAGAGGGAGGTACCGTGCGCATAAACGAAGAAATAATTAAAAGGGAAATGCGAACGAGATGGTTAAGTACGGTCGTTGAAAGAATTACGCTGGTTTATTAGATCGCGTACCGACCAAGATGCGCAATCTCACGTTAAAGTTATTAAAAATTTGCGTCAAGACGGTGGCGCGTCGATGACCACTACGCAACACAGCGACCGTTGCGTCACGTGAAGTACGTGAGAGGTAAAGGAAGGAAGAAGAGGAGATGAGGGGCGACGGGAGGGGCCGATACCCATTGTTAAAAATTCAGTTGACGTTTTAACGCATCAATATTAATAAGCAAAAAGGACATTCTCCAACTTTTACTTCCGGTTAGTTCGCATAACGCTGCCTACATATACTAGATGTACACGTTAAGAGCGTCCGTTTTCTCCTCTGATTTGAATGCTATTTCGCAAGCACGCAGTCCTCCCGATCGGCTGAACAACATCGACATTTACAAATTAAATGAATCGATGCAAACGAATGAATAACGTTTGTTTCATTCAACGCGTGACTCTCACTAATTACAATGACGTTTTACGAATGATAATCCGCGCTCGTGAATCTTCGGGGGACGAGCATGAGAGGTGACGGAGACCGGCTTCTCGTTTCGCCGGCGGCGAACTTTCGGCGTCGCTACATTCGTAACGCACAAGCGAACAGGAAACGTATCGGTCGTTCCTCCAGCCAAGTCGATTTTTGTTTCCGAGAATTCATTAAAATATCGGCTTCTCTGCTCGTCAACGCAAAACTGTAATAATAGCGTTCGGAGATTTATGCCAGCAGCGTTTGGGTGGGTGGATCCGCAACTGCTAGTATCCGGCGTAGACGAGGCAGCACGTATGGTAATCGCCCGCTCGCCGCCATCCGGCACTCGTTTGATCCGCTCCCGATGAAGACTTTTATTTTCCCAACCGTACCGCTCGCGCGGCACTACGAATTTTAATTGAAAAAGTCACGATACTCTGCGAAATGATGATTTATACATTCGGTATTGTTCTTACGGGATGGCGGTCTTTCCGAAGCAAGCACTGTTGCTGAAGCGTTTTCGATGTTGCGCGGGAAGGACGTTGGATACAGATGTCTTCTTTTTAAGGCGTAATTTACTGCAGTCGCGGTGATGAACAATTGCGATTAAAAGGGTGGGAGTATGGGGGGGAAAGGGGAATCGTGGGGGGGGACGGAGTATCTCCTTATGAGAGTGAAAGAGTAGGGGCAACGTACCATTTGCGAGACGGGTTCCGTTTAACCATCGCATGACGTTCGTCTATTTATCAAGCTGTATCATCATTCGCCTTTCTCCGCCGCGATGCCGCCCCCTCCGGCGAATTAATCTAATTTGTATCGCCCTTTGTTAATCGCGACGTGGCCTCATGTTAATTTGTACGAGTCGCAAATGAATCGCGTCAGCCGACAAAATAAACTACCGTTCGTCAATGAGAAGCATTCGTCTCTTATTCAGCCTTAACAGTCTTTTCATGTCGCCCCAGAGATTGTCATCGCGCATCGTGATACGTGTATCAGGTACTTTGATTCAAAGACGCGCTCACTCAATTTATGCGATATTGTCATTGTCGTTCAACTTTACCGATGTATTGATTCGTTGCAATTACTGGCTGAATAGCAACAATTACGCAATTACATGAATATTAAAAATTTTATAGTATACGTGTGCAAAAAGCATTGTCCCTGTTTGTTCCAACTGTTTTTCTATGCTTACATAGAAAGAAACGTGTACTGTAGACCGTCATTCCATAAATAAATTTCCTTAGAAGTCATGGACTAAAGATAGACAAAAATACCTTCGGTAAGATTTACATACCGGAAAACAAAGCGTTTTATCAAATTGAGGTTAAACCACAGCAAAACTGAAGTTAAGGCTTTGCGGAAAGTAGATCTCTAAAAATGGAATTTTTGTTTTGGTCAGATGTCCTTGTTTCCAGTGGATACTTAGATCAAAGTGTAAAGCTTCCCGTACAATGTCGCTGATCCCTGCGTTTCTTAGGTTTATTCAAATCTCTATCCAATTCTTAGGTTTACCTGTTTCAAGCGTCAAGGTTAATCTATTGAGCCAAAGCACATAGATCTGGACCAATAATATGACTTTTAATTGCGATTATGTTACCAGCAGTTCCCGTTTTACCATTCATCATTTGTGGGTTTTTTACGAAAAAAGATACTTGCAGTCGGAAGTGACGCGATTGCGACACAGATTCGTTGTTTATGTCGAACGAGACGTCGTATAGTGTGAAGTAATTTTCCAAAATTCTTTAATAATTTTTC
>JABFPT010003948.1:0-12906 GCA_022817245.1 Nixonia krombeini
AATGTACCTAGAACGACCGAGAGGAAATTAACAGATAAAGGGAAAAAGAGTCAGCAGTTGCGTCCATGCCGTAATAAACGGCGAAGTTAGGGAATGCATTTAATTTTGATCGACGCGTGTCAGACGTAGAGTCGTTGTCCAAAGCCGATGCCGCTAATAAATTCGGTGTACGTGAATCGCGGTGGATTCACAACATTTGTGTTTTTATTGTCGAATCATTTGACGGTGAATGACAAACGGGATGTAACATACTTCCTACGTTTACGCGCTCCTTCCACGTTATATCCACGCCACTGACATCTGGGGTTGGGCGGAAACGAAATATGCCGGGTGACGCGACGCGGACAAGGACTCCAGAGAGAAGAACGACTACGCGTCGTGGGCGATTACGCCCGACAATGCCGCCGCTCGGAAATTAGCACCCTGACGTTTCGGGCGGGCAGGAACGTCCGGAAGCAAGACGAGGCGAACGCCGCGTTCATTCAGAGCGGACTTATTAACTCGACGCTAACGATCCGGAACGACGGAGCGCGCAATTATGATAGGAAGTAAGAGCGTTGGCCCGATTTGCATATCTGGCCTGCGTCCAAATGCGTTGTATCGCTAATTCGAGAGGGATGATCGCTGATCGCCGGCCCACGTCACTTTTTCATCGGCTGGGTCGTTTCATCCGGCCTGTAGCAAAACATGCGGCTAAAATCTTGGCGAAATAACGGAAGCATCATCTATACTCGAACATACTTGAACGGTAACAGTTGAGCACGACGAAACATGAACCAGAAAATGCGAGGAAGAAACTTATCCATGTAGAAATTGTGACGTGGCTTCGACGGAGCACTGAACGGTACGCCTGGTAATATTATTTAACACAATCACTGCCCACGTATCGTGTATGATTTATAACGGATCTCCAGTATCGTGTGCATGAAATATATATATATACACATATGTAAATATCATTCATACGAGCGTCTGTAGGTAGACCTAAAATATCAAGATAGGGGGATAACTGTGCGAAGGCCAACCATGAAAACTGTTTGCACAGTGAACGTGTTAAAGTATCTTCCAGTCAGAGTTGCTCCCTTAATGCAAATTTAATCATAAATGCGGCGGTTTTTAGCTGCATCATTACCGTATCAAAATCTAATTACACACCTAACTAGTAGTGGGCAAGTACCAGATCGAACTTTCCTAAGGTAGTAATAACACCAAATACGTTACATTTATGATCAGCCTCGCATCAAGTGTCCCATTCCCATAGAGTAAACTGTCTTAATAATAATAATGATAATAGTCACCTCACGATCGCAGTTATTTGATATGGTGATTAATGTCACATGAATGCCATGTTGGTATTTCCATTCGGATATTTCGCAGGAATGATCGTTGCCAAAGTTAGTTATTTTTGCTCAGAATGCGGAATCGTCATCGACAATGAAGAATGTTACGCGAGAAACTGACTTTTACAATCCCGAGAAAATAAAACTCTGCACCGACAAGCGATGCGCAATGTTATTGGCGGCTGGTGAAAATGCATCGACGAAAATATAGCTTCACTTTGAAATAACGCCTGCGACGAGCAATGGTAAAAAGTATACGAATGTTGTTCGACGATTCGACGAGTGATTTAATTGATATCGCTCACGCCGGAACTGCCCGAGCGGTAACGAGGTAGGCATGATTTTTATATCTTTCTGATGAGAAAGGAAAACACATTACTCCAATTCCGTTGACGCTCGCTCGGAGGAAGTACATCCGAGAGGAATGAGAGCGCGACAAGTCGGAAAAGCGACGGTTTAAAAGATATTAAAATATTCAGCCGACGCGAGAAGTTAAACTGACAAAAGTGTCATAAACTTTAACCTCGTTCGACTGACGTTTTATTTTTCATGAGAATATGATTCAAGTTGCACGAAACTTGAAGCTTGTTCTCCGAATGACGACAAAGGGTGACAAAGAATACGAGGGAAAAGAAGTCGGGGCGAAGAAGAGTGCACGCGTTCTTACGACTGTTCCGCGAACTCCGAACCTCCCTGTTTTACCAGTCCGCCTCTTGTCGACCAGTGCATTTAGACTTGTGGAGTAATCGGCCGCCTGGTGAAAACTCGCGATATATCGTTTTCAAATCCCAGGGCAAATGGACCGTTTATATCGCGCCAACTATCAAATTATATTCTCGACTCTCGTCGAGATTGCTACCTTCGGATCTATGAGCAGTATCGACTAAACCAATGTTGTACGCGTACGCCTGCACTTCTGTGTGCCTCGCGGGAATCGCGAGAATGGGCAGCATTGGTAAAAAAGTTGACATGGCAGATGGGTGAAGAGTCGCGCGACGACAAGGCCGACCGATGTATTGGATGGTCCAATATACGCCAGACGCGACTAAACTTCTCCGAATTTGCCTTTTGCTCGTCACATGCCTCCGCCCCCTTCGACCATCGTCCAAGGTCGTTTTAACGCCTGTTTCACTCCCCCCCCTCTTCTTCAATGACCCAGCCTCTTTAAATCTGCTCCAGCACTCCACCCCCACCCCAGTCGTACCGCTGCGTCCTTCCCCATCCCTCAAAGCTCCCTACTTGTTTTCATGCCGGTACGAGAACTCGCGGAACAGCGAGAAATGAAATAGCAGGACTACGCGCGCCAAATGTCTTTATACCAACGCGGGAAGAAGCGGAGGCACAAGAGGACAGATTGTGCGCGTTATGAAAGCGCCTCCCGCTTCCCCTGCCACGACTTCCTCCCGTACATTCTTTTTTGCTCCGCTCTTCAAATCGTGCGCTTCCTTTTCAAGATTTTGTTTCCAAACTACACGCATACACGCACACGCGCACAGTCGAGTGTAGAAAAAGGAGAAAGGGAGAGGGAGAAAGGGGGAGAATTGCGCGCATTGTAAAACGCACTCCGCAATATCATTCGCGTACATTTTACTCCGTAGTAGGATACACCGCGTGTGTATCCGTCACTGTCAGCATCCAACGCGAAGCGCTTGCCGTTCTCCTACATCTAGATGATAATTTAACGATGAGACAAAGACGAATCCCGGGACGGAGAGAAGTAATATTTCGAAAGCGCCGCTTGTGAGAATCGCGCGGAAAGCATCAGCTCGCAACAGGCAGACATCCAGCCGAGGAGAAGTTTCACGATCACGGCGCCGTCGGCTCGCGATTAATGTTCGCAGTGACGAAAAAAAACGGGGAATGAAACAGCAGCGACGGAGGTGATTATTACGCGTCCGGTGGCAACTTACTCGGCGATCGCCTTAGCTTACGATTCACCGGCTAATTCATGGCGTTAGCATCAGCGACGAAAACGGATGGCGGGTTATTAATTCACGAGGGTGCTCGACATTCTTGCCTCTGACATTTGTTCCGTTTAAGGGCGTCTCGACAGCATTTCCGTAAACGCCCAGTGCAAGATACGATTATTAAGAGGGTGGCAGAGGGAATTACGTTGGTTTCGCTGAAAATGTAACACAAGTGGATACCCTGCACAAACAAATATTTGTGGAGGACGTATTCAGATTGATTTTAAACGCGTCGCTGCTTTTTTTGCAAAGAAATGTCACTATTACCAAACCTATACACGACTTTATGAGATTCGTGGTTGCCTGGAATGTGTAAATTCATTTTACGAATATTCAATAAAATTTAAAAGGTAAATGTTAATATTGCACCTCGCAGTGTCACTTCGCAGTATCACATCGCTTCGCAATGTACACAAAGCTTGTTCCATTCTTTCCGCTAATTTCGAATAACTGAAAAAAAAATCGTTGTTGTATCGATGAAATGAACGGTCAAACACTCTCGTAATTTTGAAAAGACAACTTGAGTAATTTGGTTCGGTAAAAGCGATAATTAATTTAAAAAAAACGTCGTTTGCAGAATGCTGTTGTATGTGCCACATAGTAAAGCGTTTCTATCGTAATTCAAAAACATAAGTTGTAAAAATAAATAGTAACCATGCTGACTTTGAGCAAGCAAATATTCGAATAGTTTACGAAATAATTTTTGTTATATTTCAATTTTACTTATCTTGGAACATACAAAAAACGTTTCCAAAAAAACAAATTACAAGTTAGTGATACCAATTTTTACCTGCAATACAAATCTGCGATATTGCCAAACCGCATTGATTGGGAATTGGAAATTTCTATTGATTGACATCATTGTTCTTCTACCTGTAAAACCTGTAGCCGCATTTTTTATTCATACAAATGTTTGAAAATAGTCATATTTGAATTTTTGATTTGCCTGTTTAATCATCAAGGTAATAATCGTACACGATTAGGAAATACTTAAGCACTGGATGGCATTGGATTTTTCCCATTGCTGTTCTCCTGCTTGCCACAATTGCCTGCTTCGATATAAGCCTTCACCGGTGCAAGTTCCTTCATCGACGGAAAGTATATATTTTCAACTACTGCGCCGTCCTTTAATTAACGAACTCTACAACTTTTATTTACACAATCATATTCCCAAAGTATTCACATCCCATAATTGAAAAATGCATACCTCGTCCATGAAACGCGGCGTTTGAGTTGGAACGTAACCACAAGCAATTTTGAACGAACTGTGCAAAACTCAACTCTATGGAACAAATTCGAGAAACATGCTTGCTTTCTCTACTTTCCGCGTTGCGATTCTGTGCGACTCGAGGTGCGTTAGATTTGGCTCACGCAGACAAAACTCTGAACAGATGCCACTTTTCTTTTGAACTTTCCATTTCCAACGTTACGTTCCGTTTCTGTGTAGGTTAGAATGTATCGCCGCATTGGGCTCCCAAATTAAAATGAAACATTTTACTCAAAAGTTGAAAACACAATCGTTTTAAATTAGAGACATATTCGTTTGAACAGTCCGCGTCACGATTCCGTGCGATTCGCCGCGTGTCGAATTGAGCCGGAACGGGGCAAATCCGGCGCACGAACATGCTCGATGCGCGATGCCCACTGGCATAGATAACTCGCTGAAGAGATGCAAATCTGCGGGAATCGAACGCAAGAGCCACTCTATCACGCCCACCGTGATAACAGGCTCTTAGTATTCAGAATACAGCCGGCTTTTAATCAAATTTCTCATTTGAGCCAGCGCCTCGTTCCAGTTCTAATTCGACTTGCCCGCCATGTCTTTTATGCATTTTCGCGTTGCACGCGAAGCGCAATTGTCCTCGCGCGTCTTGCGTCCTCGTCACTGTCGAGCCCGTTGCGCCCTGGAACGATCCAAGACTTTTACCTATTTTTTCATCTACCGCGCCACTTCTTCCACGCCACGCTTCGTTCCGCTTTCTATTTACAGTTTTCTTCGATTCCTACGCTCGCATTCAACGCGTTTCACGTATGGTGTAATAAAAGGTCTCCTGCCGTGGATCGATGCGCGATACGTATGGCGCGCGCGGAGGTGTGTACGTACATACGTATTAATATAAAAGCGTACAGTAGAATAGTACGCGTGTGCGGACAGCCGTGTCTATGTGTACGTGCCGGCAAACTCTTTCCACGGGCGTCTTGTTTTAAAGGTAGCAGAGGAGCAAAAGCGTGACTTGGTAGTCGTGCCACGGACGCTTGTACATTTCCCCGGCGACAACGAGTGCAGCGGCGGTTATTTTAGCCGGAGGGAAGTCGCGCGCACGGGGTGGTTAAGGAGGCGCGTAGCGCGATGCATGGAACGCGACCTTTCGCAAACTCCTCTCTTTCAAATTCGCCGGGCGCCGCGGTCTTTCACCAACCGCTTCTCGCCAGCGCGGAAGTACCGCGTTTTTGTTCCCGCCGACTCGCTGGGGGCTTCGTCAGTCGTCTACACCGTGAAAACTTCGAGGGTAAGGTGAATCGGTGACTTCTAATGGAATTACCGGAATATAAATGTAACTGTGATGCAATCATCGGTCGCAACTCGCCGCGCTCCCTCCACGCTCAATAACAGTATTTTTGTTATCACATTCTCATTATCCCGACAAGGTCACTGTGGTGACAATCCGCGAAACGTGGTATTATCAGCGTATTAAAATATGCTCGACAAGATAATTCCCAGCTGTCGGCGCAGAGTGTATACGCGTTTGTACTATGAATGTATGTGGGTGCGTTACCCTCTTGATAAGCGAGAATTAATTATGCAAAACAGTCTCGCTGCTCAAACGTTGTCGAAAACAATGTCAGCGAAAGTAACGAATGTTAATTCCACCGGACTCTTTCTCTGTCTCTCTTCGCTGTAGCGGCGAGCCAGCGATACGATCGATACGCCAAGAAGTCGAGCGCACGATGGTGCGGATACTTCGCCCGGACCGAATAAATGACCCTCGAAATGTCGCGAGTCCTTCCCATACCCCAACCGTGACAACCCGATCGCTCGTCGCCAGTCGGCTTTTCAGAGAACCAGCATGGAAATGTGGGAATAAAATAGACGCGTGGATTTTCCAGCGGCGGCGAGCTGACGCGGTCGGGATGAACGAACGAGAGAAAATGATCGAAAGAATAATCGGACGACTCGTTGGCTGTGTCCATTGTGAACGCGTATACCGAGCGCCAGTTCGATTTGATAATCCTAACTTTCCCCCCTCTCTCTCTCCCTTTCCATCTGTGCGTGCGCGATTGTACTAACGAATGGTATTCCGCTCTGCCGTGTTTTACCCCACTTCTCGCTTTTTTGCCTTTCGCTCGTCGCCTCGGTCACTGATTTCCATCTTTCGACAAAAATAATGGAACAAACAACATTTTTCCGGCCGTCGCCGTTGGTTCCGATGCATTTCCCCCGTCAAAGGCCCAATTTTGCGCGTCACCGCTGCTGTCGGTATTTCGCGTAGCGTTTTGCGGCGCGGCCTCAAGAGCAAGATAGCTGACGAACGAAATGGAGATTACACTCAATTAGGCATCTGGCACAGCGCGTGGACGTTGCCGGATTACCCTCACGCCGGTATCTGCCGCCAGTTAATTCGACGAGGCGAGTGGCTCGAACTAACCGAGAGTGCACGCGCGTGAGGAGTTCCGTTGTCCTAGTTACCCTGCCTGGTGATAAGTAAGTGCCCTGTGCACGGACGTTTGCCCAGCCATCTCACCCCCCCCTCCTCCTCCTTCTGCCACGGCTATATCGGGACAGGCGAGTGACTCTCGTCATTCCCAATCGCAACACGCCCCTCGACCGCCGACTTCCCTCTGCCCTCCGCTTTCACATCTGATTGTCCGTATCAGCGACAGGAATACCGGCATCGTATTAATAAGTAAGTGTGCTAATTAATTCGGTACCTCTATATTCAGCCAACCATGATTTTGCTTTCTGTATAAATGTTCCCTCTCGAGAATTGAAGGACCTAAAAAAGGAAGAGAAACGCAAAAAGGGAGCGAAATGATATCCGAGACATCGAAATGCTAATTTCGAACATTCCGGTCAACAAAAAACCGTTATTGATTCATTGGGCTTGAAAGTTCTCCCTCTTGCGGATTATTTATCGGACCTTGCTCCGCCGGATTGCCACCTGTTTCGACCACCCCAACATCATCTGATTCATACGCATTTCAGAGTAGTGAAAGTGGTCCAAAAACGCATTGTGGCTATCATTGACCCAAGGTTGCCATGTTTTCTCGAGATAACTCTGATAAATTGCTCGTAAGATGGAACACGCTAATAACATATATTTCAAGAACTGAAATGTAATTTTCTACTCTGTAGCTAAAGGTTCAATGTCTTGCGAAACAAGACCTCACGTTCATTTATACATTTAACAGATAAATATAGAATATAAATGCCAAATTGGAGTGCATAGTTGCTGTTAAGAATTGCATGACATCAGAAAGCAATTATGCACGGTTTCCTTGAATTTCCCCACAACATAAGGGCCATTTGTCCTGTGTCAGATACACGCGAGATCAGTGATATATTTATTTTTGCATCGAAAAGCAACACTAAACCGCGACTTTCAATTGAAAGCAAATAATCAAACAAATATCATATTTCTCATAGGTATGTACAAATGTATTTAATTATAATAGCCAAATTGCATATCTCTCGTGCATGTATGAAAATAATATATACCAAATATAACTGATACATCCAGAATCTACGCGAACAATGCGAATGATTTAACATTAAATAACAACAAAATAATTTATATGTAATTGTTAAAGAACTGCCACGTATAATTCAGTAAATGTGCATTACAATTCTGTAAATGTAATTGCCGCAGTTGTTAATGGAAGAGTAACAGCGAAATTTTGCTAAATTAGAATTCGAAAATAAGTGACGATAGTGGCTTCCCTCGAAGTAACACTTTTGAACGATAATCCAAAAATAATCTAAAAACACGATATTTCATTTGCCGTAACAAGTTTTTGTTACTTTTCATTCCTTCCCTTTTTACATTTATAGTTTTAGCTTTTTGAATGATATTTGAAATGATCGCTTCAGTAAAACTGGTGGAACAGATGGTCCATGCAAAAATATTGATAGTTGATAAAAAACACCACTGGGAAATACCAGTTAAATAAATGATTAACATCAACAGCAAAGCTACTGATTTCAACTGTTCCGATTGAAATTCGTATGCGAACTAATCGAACCTTATTATAGGAGGAATTATGACTAATCGTGACCGTCTTCGCCACTTCATTTAACAGAATCGATTTTCCTGAGATTTTATACCCCACATTCTTGACGTCTAGAGTCGTGTAACAAACAATGCCATCACACTTCACGTACACACAAGTTAGATTGCCTTGGGAATTGTCAAATGGCAAACCATGTCTAATTAAACATTTTCAATGAAAACTCGTAATAAACTGCGAATAAGGAGTTCACCAGTAGCCAACAACGGGCAACGAGAGAAAAACAGAAAACACCTTGAACTTATTGTACTCGTCTTTATCCCATTGAGCACAATCCTCGAATCCCTCCTCTTATCCGTCTCGTCACCAATCGGTGAATTCGAGACGAATCATCGATGGTAAAAAAGGATCGGAAAAACCGATCGAAATGGAAGATGAGAAGGTGGCGATGGTGCGAGTGAGACGGTGACAATGGTCGAGGAGTCAATGGTGCTTAATGGCGGGCGGCCCGCCGTCTAGTCGGCGTGAAATAACGAAGAAAATTTGCGTACGCGAGCCGGGAATTAATGGGCGGAAAAGTTGAGGGTAACGGCAACCTTCATAAATAAGTCCACGCATTTGTAATGCAAACAAAGCGCGAGCGAGAGTATCGCGGTGGCGGTTGAAAGAGGGAGAGAAAGAGAAAAAGAGGGAGAGTTTTCGCTCTGAGCAAGTTGAACCGAATTTCCTCTTTTTAATGCGGCGGGTAAATTGCACGCTATCCATAACCACGTGACCGTGGCAATCTCTCAATATACTCCATTCCCGGTCATTTCTCCGCTTCGCCCTCTTTGGATTCGTCCTCTGATCCGCGAGATCGCAAAACTCGTGAATTGCCAACAATCGCGTCTGACCAATCTTCAACCAAGTTTCCCGAATTTTTGCGAAGCCGAAATGAAATAAAATATCAGCGTCGTCGCCGACGGCGTCGCCCCTCGCTCCTACCGAATCGATACTTGGCCTGCTCAAGCTATGCCATCAAATCGCAAATTACTCTCGTTAACGGATATGCCCTCTGCTTTTGTTTCGCATTCATGTTACGAAGCAAGCGCGTCGGTTCGACCGGAACAACGCGAAGCACGAATTAACCACTGGGTGGGAAATCGTTAATGAACGGTTAATGAACTTTACTAAGTAGTCGCTGATCGTAAATATACAACCTGTCACCATGTTTATCGAAGTGAAGTGCAATTTCGGTGAAGCAGCGACTGCGAAGTAGTCGGAAGCGAGGATCGAATATTGTTTTTTGCATGGACAGTAGTTCAATGCAAAATAATCACCTAACCATCGTTACGCCCGTTCTATTGTCAATGTTGGTATTTTGTTACGTTTGAACCGGCGAGAGGCGGCGATATAATCCCGCAAATCGATCATCCCGCTTATAATTAAAATATAGTCTGCACCGTCCGCTTTTAAAACACACATCGCTCGCGTCTCATGGACCAACGGTTTTGGATTGACCCGCCTTCACCCGCGCACCATCCATCGCCGACAATCCAGTCGCTACGTTACTAATCGCATAAAAAGCCAAACTACATGATGAACATGTGAATCTCAGTCGTACCTTCAGAAATAACCACGTATCTCGTCTCCACTATCTAGAACTAGTTTAGAATAGTCTCATTTTTTAGTTATTAATAACACCTCTGCTTTTGTTCTGGCTGTAGTGTACGACAATTTCGTGGGCTTCGAAATTGAAAATTCCGGTAATATTCACTCTCAAGATTTAAAATCTCATATCGTAATAATTACAAATCAGATTACAACCGGTGTTGTCGAATTGCGAACAGTTGTCGTCTTTATCTACGTAACGCTAACCGGTTATCACAAAATACTGTTTAAGAATCATGGCTATAATGAATGATGAACATACCAGTACGTTGAGATATCAGGATTGCATAAAACCACATCTGACACTGGTCATTGCAGTTTTAACTGCAATTATTACTACTGTTGTTCGATCTTCTGGTCTAGAATTGAAGGTTAAGCACGATAGAATCCTCCAATAGTAAATGCGAACAACATAAACGAAGAACTTGTCATATGAAAAATGTGTATTACGGTAAATCATCTTTGAACGTAATGAACCACTGCTCCCAAGTAAGAACAGGTGTTGCGAAATAATTATAAATACTAGACGTTTCCTAGTAACTGTAATTAATGACCTGAATAAAGATTGCAAACTCTGCCTTTGAATGCTAGTGTATGGTTTGCCATGGCCTTATCTTTATATCATATACATGTGCTGAAATGAGATAACGTAGTACAAACCAAAAATAGGAACAGAAAAACGTCGAAAAATAGCGTAGTAACAAGTAAAGTGCCTAAAAGCATAATCCGAAATTGAGTTTATCGGTGTATCTCTCCGGCGATTCGGATAATGCTATTCCATTTTTGATCGCGTGTTCGTACACGCCGATTACCTTCGGACTCATTAACCGCTGCATAATTGATGAATAGGCGGGTATGAATCGAGCGCAGCGATGGCTATGCATCAAGCGAAACCTGCCGAGCGACGAGTCAATCATCGGCACACTTGTCACAGAGCGGATGTATTCCAATGCGTCTCGAAGGGCTGATCTCCCATCCGGTCGCAATAGTTCCGGGTCGTGCAAGGAAAGCATCGCGGGTAAGTGGAAAACGACCCGTGCATTCATCCGCTCGTAGCCAATCCGTCGCTGCTTTGCATTCAGCGTTCGCAGGTGAATCGTAGTCGTCGTCATCGTTATAACGTCGCTTAATACCAATGAACTCGCCTCGTTTATAATTGCATTCCGTAACGCCGTGCAGCGAAGCGTGAGCAACTCGTCGTCGCCCCAATTACAAGTTCAATTTTCCATCCCGGATCTAATCGGAAGATCTTAATACCGTCCGATTGCAAAGGCTAACGACCGTTGCGACGCTGACGTATGTTCTCGCTTGGATGTTGTTGCACGAGCAATCGCTCGTGACACTTTCGCCGAAGTCATCACGAGCGATCGCCGGCGCATCGATCGCCCGATGGAAATGCCTTCAGTGGAGCGAGATAGGATGAAATGGACGAATTTAACGCGAAGGAAAAACAATGGCTGTGAAGAGATCAAAGCGACCTGGCAAGTTGCGGAGCGAGCAGCAGAGGAGCGGGGAGGGAGCGCCGTAGCCGCTGACGGAGATTGTAAATAAGATCTGGGCTGTCGACGAATTTCGAAATAAGTCACGTCCTCTTCTGCCTCCTCCTCAACCTTCATTTGGACTCGCAACATTTGCATTAGATGAACGGAAGGAAGCGTCAAAGAGTGTCAGACACGGTCGACTTGCATAACGCATTCGCGCTTCGCGCATCCGACCGCCGAGTATGGCAACATCGTGACTGGCGTATCTGCCGGTCAGTCCGGTAGTTCAATTGCAAAATTGAACGGCCAGCCGCGGTAAATAAGTACCGGTACATTTCCCGCGCTTAACGCGATTACGCGCAAAGCGGGCCATAAATTTTGCCGTGGTCGCAAAACACCTGAGGGGCAGCGGCCCTGCCGTAACAACAACGGTGGGTTGCAGCCTCTCGCCACGCCACGATCGCACCTTTGTAAAGTTAGCACCCCACTTTCGGAAAATCCAACAAATAATTAGAGTTCTGGGTAGTTCTGCAATAGCTTTGCCGGAGTTGTAGAAGGATTTTCGAAAGAGCGCTAGTGAACTTTATAAAATACAGATTTTTTGCAAAAAAAAAGCACTTACAGTCGGAAGTGCCGCGATTTCGGCGCAAACTCCGACTCCTCGTTCAAAAAATGAAAAATATTCGAATCGAAAATTTTCAAGGAGTATTTTCTCCTTTAAACCCCACCATTTTTCTCCTTTTTCCTCAATATCTCTTCCCCTAATGTTGGGAGGGGTCAACATGGGGGGTGATTCTTGATGTCCGTTGCGAGATCTATCTGATAGTATGTAATTCAAAGCTGAAATCTGAAGTTGATTTTTCGGTATTTTTCCAATACCCCGTCAATTTTTGTCGAAAAATCAACTTTGAAGTACAGCAAGGAGTCACATACCATCAGATAGATCTCGCGACGTGCATCAAGAATCACCCACCATATTGACCCTTTTCGCCACTAGGAGCGGAAATATTCGAGGTTAAACATATAAATTATGTGTCGGGACGTGATTTACCGAATTTCACAGTTTACACGCTGTAACTTTTTCCCATTTAGGAATTTAAAAATTCGCAAAACACCATATTATTCCGGACATTGAAACCTATCCAACGAGCCTAAGCATGTCTATGTAAACCAATAAGACAACTTTCAATTACGGTTGGGGTACCTTTAGTTTCATTTTTAGCCCCAAAAATTTTTTTCTTT
>JABFPT010003955.1:0-12892 GCA_022817245.1 Nixonia krombeini
TGTGCGTTCAAGAGAGCACACGAGTCTATTCGAAGCGCAGCTTGAGCACCGAGGCTGGAGGAAAAAACGGGGAAATGGCGCATTGACCAAAGGGTAGCTACAGGCCCAGGTGGCATCCGCGTACAAATTATGGTAATGCACGGGCATCCTTTTCGCTCCGCAATATCGCGTCCTGCTCGGCGTTCCTTCGTTGGCGGGGGGACTTGGCTTGGAGCCGCGTTACCCGCCCCGAGCCACATTACCCGCCACGGTCAATACGGCCCTGCCGATATTTTGATCCGACGTATAAGGCTGTGCGCGTCGTCGGCGGACAAATGCACGCCACGCGTGAGCGGCCTGTACTTAGTACGTTGGTGGCGCGAGCGCGTTTAGAAAGTGTACACCTTGTACTTATGACTATTAGACGTGAGCGCGAGGCGCACTTTTCCAGCGCGTACGACGCCGACTTTACCACCGGCCCATCACGCCGATGCGACCGTCCATTCAATTCGCCGAGATTAGCAGTGCACCTTTGATATTTTAATCCGACCCGCGGCTTGACAGCACGCGGAAACGGCGTCACGCGGCAATTTTCCTCGCCGCGGCTACGTAATGAGACTTTCGTTTGGAAGGAGCCGTTTTTATAATCCTTTAATATCGCCATGACAGCTTGCACCGATAAACCGTTCCACAACGATTCGAGTGACTTAGGACTTACCAGTGGAATAAATTACATCGGGTCGGATTAATCATAGAAATCGCAGTTTACACCGACGGTTGAAAAAAACGCCGGTGTAAAGCGATAAGGCCGATATTTTCACCGCGTTTTAATGGTTCGACTTATCGAGATCGGTGGCGATAATTAAACGTACCGATGAACCGGAATGTTCGAAAATTGTCCACGTCGGGGAGGATTGAATAACGATTCGCCGCGCATAATACTGTTCGCGATTTTTGTCCGGTGTAAATTAGCTTTTTTTCCTTTTCTTTTTTGCCACCGGCGTTAAGGTATCGATCGAGGCAACTGGAATATTCATAGTTTCCGTCTCATCAAATTGGATTCCGATAAAAAGAATGCTTACGCTTTTTAATCACGTTTTATTAAATTACCCACCTTTCACATTTCGTTACATAAATAACGTGTATAAAATTACACTTATCCCAGGCATACGCATTTTGACGCCGAACGAGCAGCGGAAATTATATTAACGGAAAAGGAACAGCGCGATGGAGTACACGGGTGTATCAGCCGGACACGTCAACTATCGGCGACCATTACGATTGCTATAAACTATTTTTCCATTCGCGCCACTTCAATTAAATCCTGCGTGCACGTATCTATCGAAATAATCGGGAATATTGTGCCGGCGGAAAAATTTGGCGGGAATTTATGGCGAACTCCGTGAACGCATAACCGGGCGAAAAGTGTATTTACGACAAAGAGATTTGCATCGGGGGAAGTAAATAATTTACGTGCGTTCGACAATCTTCTCTTGCTCAAAGAAAATGTAAACCGTTAAATAAATCATTTCAGACTATTTTTGTTCGAGAATAAGTGTTTATAAGCCAGTGTTATTACTAAATATGTCATAGGATTCTTTTGCAGTTAGCAAATAATTTGCGTTGCGCGAAATGACCCGTCTTTGACAAGTTAATTCTTCCTTGTCATAATGCCATTCATAAATAAATGAAATTTGAAAAATACATTCATTAGCCCCGCATGAAATATTTACATGGGTTAAGATTTTTCACATTTTTTTTTCGTTCTCGAAATAACAGAATTTTTTACATTAATTGTAACGCCATTGTTTATAACATTAAAATGAATTGTTAAACTGTTTTTCGCTTAAATATCGCGTAGAAAATGTCACTTGCGGAGCCGTATTTGTAGCCATCGCACCATCCGCCGTGAACTTCGCGCCAAAGCAACGCGACCGTTCCATTACCACTGAGCGTAAATTTACAACTTTGTTCTCCCCGCGCGAATACGTGCCGATACCATCGGCCTTTCGTGCCGCGCGATGCAAATAGAGACACTTGGAATAGAAACACTTGGAATACTGACACGACCGAAACGATAGATTTTTCAAACGCGAGATAACCGGCCGCGTTGTCTTTGCGCATGCGCGCCTGCTAATACGCGTTATTTACGATAAATTCCATTAACGGGACAGGTTCGATTGAACGATCCGTTGTTGGGTGCGAGGATGGATGAATCGGAGACCGTGTGCCGAAGAGAAGCGAAGTAAGATGCAGAAATAGATGGCTAGAGCGAGCAAAGGTGATACAGGACTCGCGTGTCCGCGCGCAGAAGAGAGAGGACGGCGAGAAGGAGAGCGACTCGCTGCGGCGAATGGTATGGACAGAGACGCGAAAAGGCCTCTGATCCAAGGGGCAAGGACGCTCTCGAACAAACGCGCCACTTATATTCATTTCAGTTGCCCGGAGTGTCGTGGATTCTGCAGGCAACTTACTGTTTGCCGTGCACGCATGCGAAACTACTTGCACGTTCGAACGATTCCCATGTTTGATCTCCCTTTTGTTACGATTGCCCGACATTTATCATCGGTAAGGGGCAGAACGGTCCGTGCAACGAAACACCGATACCGCTAATTTTATGGTAGCAATTATCGACGACTGAACTATACACGAACAACGAAACGCTCATTTGTTCATAATTTGTTGTAAAATAGTCAATAATAATCTCGTTACCAGTTTTCGCCCTTTTGTTATTACAATGTTACATAAAGTGTGTTAAACTTCCGATGAACAAATTCGAGAGGGGAATGACTCGCGCATGCGCGTAGTTAACATGAAATCTCCATTGATACACGAGCAAGTTCATTGCGGTGACTCGACACCATAGACAATGGGTCTCCATTGTCGTCGTTATCGTTCACCGTTATGCAGACTAGATGACTCGCGCTCGGACGTTTACAGCCGATTATGTACGTCCGCGCAGTTTATTCATCTGCGGAAGTGTCTTCCGCTCTTTAAGCGCACTTGAGCGACTTCATTACTATCCGAGAAAGTACAATAGCGTTTTATTTATTTCTTAGCGAGTGTTGCGCGTTGTGAGAAAACAATGCTCGGAGGGAGCATAATAATTTACAGCTTACGGTATATCATTAAACAACATACTTAATTTTGCGCATCACTACTTTTTACACTATTTTGAGTTTTAACTGAAGGTATCATTGAAAATAAAAAAAACAAAAGGTTACAATGGTGTGTGTAACAAATCATAAAATTCTGTAATAAATCTCTCAGTTAACGATTAACATCAGAGAGCGACAAAATATTTTATTTCGAAAGTTTAAGAATTAAGTTCCCAACACGATTTACATTGCTTTTATTTCAAGGTTTACGTCAGAAAAAAATGTTAAATATTATTTACAATTTAATTTTACAGATACCACAGTTTTTCAACCGCCATTTTTGTTTTCGATTCTGCTACAGCAATCGCTGATGAAATAATTGTCCAAACGATATAGAATTTCTTTCGCAAATAACAAACCTATCAGCAATGAGTTTAATTTTTTTTTTTTATCAAAAGCAACATTAAAGTTATCACATCCGCGTTTACACGTAGCAAAGTTGATGAATAATTCCATAATTCCCCTTCCACTCTTCGACGAGCGTTCTCATATCACGTCATTTCCCACATAAATTTGCGCGGACGGAAAATATGAGCGGAAAGGTCGCCGAAAAATGCCGGGTGAAAATCCGCGTTACGGTGAAGCAAAACGGGGGTAAAAAGAAGAGGAGGTCGCTTTCGAAAAAGCGCGCCGATAAATCGCGTCGCCTCTTCATTAGAGCTGCTCTCACGAGACGCTGCTGCTCTAGTTGGCCTCCGCGGCCCGATATCTCGGAAATGTTTATGGACGTGATGCAGCGGTGGCGACGAAGATGGAGAATTATTCCGATCGTCACACGTGAAACCACGTCCGATCGTCTTGAAACTTCGTTCGCGGACGGAAAAACGCCGCGCACACGCACGCACGTCCACACAAAGGCATGCGCGAACAACTTCGTTACGGGAGCTGCTATTCCACGAGTGAAACTACACGGCGACGAGTTTTTCAGATAAGAAGGCCTGATTCGAGAAATCCGCGTTTTACCATGGCGATATCTCGCGGTGGGAAAAAAATTTTTATGTCGCGCGCGTTTCGTTAATGATCGATCGGCTTGACAATCGATCGCCACGCCCAGCCGGGCTTCCCAGCGCTGACGATCCCGCGCGGACATGAAGACGGTTGCGTTTGCGCTGAAAACGGCGCCGTTCGCGCCGCCGATCCGGTACAGCCGCGCAATCGTACGCGCCATCGGCCGATCGTCCCGCCTCGGTTTCGACGCGCTGTAATTAATGCCCGGCAGCGCGATGACATCGCGCGATAGTCGAAACCGCGTTATTATCGCACCACCCCGCGATCGCGTTTCAATATCGCATTTTTCACGAGTCCAGTTTACACACGCCCTGAATACGGCTACCGAACATTCCCGAGCACTCGGTCGACTCGTTGAAAGAGAAACCAAGTGTTGAGTCCGCATAATTACATAATTACTACCCTCGATGATCGATCCGTAATCGTGTCATTAGATCGATCAAGCGAACTTTCTCCGCGACTGCGCGTATTAATTACGCGAAATTAATATTCGAGCGGAAGTGGCGAGCAAATTCCACGAGTGATTGATTCTTCGAGTTCGCGTAACGATTTCTCACCGGCTTGTCGCGAGCTTCGGCGATTTAACGCATTCGTAATATCGAACGATCGGACTCATCGTTCCTTGATTGATCGTGTAACGAAGTCGCGCGCAGTCGGCGCTAATTACTCGGAAAAGTTTATGGACGTGATACTCGGACGATCGTCCGGTCGTTGTCGTACGAGTTTCCCGTACGAGGGAAGAGTCGTTGGAAAACGCGCGACAATCTTGGCGGATGTAACGCGGCCAATTTATCAGCGCAGTGGTCGTGTCGGCTGGAAATTTCCTCGGGGTAACGAATAGCGCCGTCTTGCGTTCGGAAGCGAATACTGGTAGCACCCTGCAACGCCGATTATTTGAAAGATCGTAGGTGCCGCGCCGGGTGGTGATCAGCCCGACGTTCCCGCTCGGACCACCGTAGATTCGCGGCGCTCGTCGCTTCCTCGCCGTACGGAATTCCGACTACCTTCTTACTCGATTTATCCTTCCCGTCTGATTAATGGGTAACGCGTAATCAAAATAAATGCGAGGACAGCGCAAATGTTGGATAATCGAGAAAAATCGCTCGGATGGTTATTCATCATTTCTCCTGTTGGCCACGCCAGCGTATCACGTTTCAATTACAAGTGTTACGGGCTACAGTGTAGAGAGCTGCGTCGACGTACGCGCGCTGTCGTACTTCTGCTAACTTTGATTTCTCGACGTTTGACCTCCGTCTTGCTCTTCCGACAGCGGGAATACCCTCTTTTCCTCGTTTTTAACGTTTACCGCAGCCGCGTGAATTAGAAAAAACACATTTTCCTGGTGCAAATTCAATTCAGGTATATTTCGCTTTTATCGGGATACAGCTTTGGTAAAGACGCGCGCATTGGACAAGTATTTGCGAGGACATCTTAATATTCTTAAGAAAAATGTAAGTTTAAAAGCGGGATTGTTGTTAAAGGACCGACTGACCGTTATACATCGTAAAAGTATTGATTCACGCCAGTGCACTAACGGCACTTTTTAGTCAGAATTATCCTTCGTATAAAATACATTCAAATAATGTGACTGTTGACAAGCATAGACGTTGTGTAAAAGCGTTCAACATTAACCGACTCGTTAAAGTTTCGTAAAGGCGAAACGCCGAAGAAATGGGTAAGAGATATCAGCGATAATGTCAACTGCGTGATAAGTGGCACAGCGGAGGGTTGTACGTGCAAGTCCGCGTGTCAGAAGTTTTCTAATCGGGTCTTCCGCCGTGCTACTACCCGCGCCGCGTTTGCCGCGGACCGCGCGCGGCAACTCGAACACGTCGAGACGCGCGCGCGCTGCGCGAGCGGCCGGTCCCGTGCGTCTGCTCCCGCGTACACTTAGGCTCGTATCACACGTATGGCGGCGGAATCGGCCGTGGGCCTAGGAGTGGGGAGGAGGCGGGACCGCGCGACGCCGAGTACGTGGCCACGCACTCTCTCACGCACACGCGTGCGTCCACGGAGACAAACGACGCGAGAGCCGCAAGCTAAAGCGTGGACGGCCGTCCGACTGTACGCACACTCACTCGGCAAGCGACTGCACGTAGCCGGCGCACGCTGCTGCGCCAAAGCTCGCGCTTCTCACTGACAGCATGTAACTTCGGCCACTGGAATGTGCCAGCTTTTGCACAGTCCGAGACGAGACGGCGAACCGGGAAGTTCGTGACGGAGTGTTTGTCGTCGCGTTTGTTTACCGCGCAGGCGTACGTGCGAACGATGCGGAGTGGAACATGAAGAGGCGGCTCGCATGGACGAACATGCTACAGGACGATAGAGACGAGCGCGTTACCAGGGATTACTACGGAACGAGACCGGCGGGGACCAGAGCGGAAAAGGCCGAGGAAGAGGAAGACACAGGGGAGGAAGGCGGAGAAGAGGACACACTGCCGCGGCAGCCGACGAGCGAGCTCGCCACGGGAAGAACAGCGCGCTGCGACTACGCAACAGGCTGCGGACTACGCTGCCGCCCGCCCGCTCCCGCCTTTCGACCACGGCTCGCTTTCGGGCTTCGACGCTTCTCGCCAGACGTCGCCTTTTAACAGCCTCCGACGCGTGACGCCGCTACGCGATCCGATGATCCGGTTCAGTGCCACCGAACTTGGTTTAGGACCGTGATCTTGTGCATCGCGACAGTGGATTATGTGCTTCGGGACAATCTCGATGTTTCGTCACTGACTCCGCTGTTTTCGTACCCGACCAAGTGCGAACATTCGGATTCGCGCCGTCAGTGTTATTTGCACGAGTGACGTTCAAACGACCTTCGAGTGCCGGAGCTCGATACATTGCGATAAAGTGGACATAAAAGACGAAAGAAAGAGGGAAAAAGGGGAAGGAAAAGAAACTGTAGTCGACGCAACGGTCGTAGGGAGTATCGACGGAAAGAAGAACAGCGGAGCTGCGACGTTCGAGGGCGGAGAGTGAAAAGGATATCGAGGCGAGTATCTCATCCGGGTGCGACAGATTTACGGCGTCGTCGTCGGCGCGTCCTCGTGTACGTGTTCGATTATCATATTAATAAATGTGCGCGCTGCCTCGCCGCGCCAATCCCCGCGTTCGAGAGGTGGAGGAGGAGGAGCCTGATCGACATCATCGGCAAAAATCGCTTCATCCAGCGTACGTACCGCGCCGCCGTCGTCTGTCGCCTGGGAAAACCTTCTCGTCCTTTTCGTCCTTCCTCGCGCCCACTTCACGGGAGCATGATCTTCCTGGGTGATCCTCGATCACGACGGGTTTTACGACCGCTCGATCCATCGGACGATTCTGCGGATAACATCGCCGGGCGAACCTCGTGCGGATAAGGAAACGCACACCTGTGAGTTGCTCGGATTTTAACAAGTGGCCGGTTGACGCGCGATGATCGTCCGCCGGGAGATGAAGGATAGCGATGATTACTTTTCTGACCGGCGTTGACTGGACCCGATTTCGTCAAGTCAACGCTGATTGGTCATTACGGTGGTCCGGACAGCCGCGACTCCGACGACGGACGATTCATCAATCGCGTGTGATGGGCCGATTCCTTCGCATTAACAACGGTCCTTGTATATATAGATTATATGCCGATCGTTTACGATCGGCCGATCTTCGATTTGAGAGAGAGAGAGAGAGAGAGAAAAGAAAAACGACGGCGTCGTTAACGCTATTCATGAGATGCGAGGCTTATTATTAATTTCCATGAATTTCATCCAGAGACTCCTCAGATGATATCACGTTCTGTCGTCAGTTTAATAACGCGCCGATGCTCGTCGATTTCTCACGCGGCGGCTCGCGCGACAGCGGAAAATGCCTCGAACGGCCAATGACGAGCGTCCGATGCTCGTCATTGCCTCGCTAATCGCGCGTACGCTAATTACCTCATTACCGGGAGGAATAAATCACTCAAAATTTCTTTATTACAAATACGCACGGGGATAATCCGCGAGCGCCGATAAAACGTCACTCGCGCGCCGGCTTTAATCGTCGGTTTCGCCGTAACGTCGGTTCTTTAAATGCGCGATGCCAGCCGATTGCGGATTGATGCACGGCCCTGGCTGATCGTTATCGACGGCGAAGATACGCGCGCCTATCGAGCGTAAGCGAACGAGCGTTGCTCGAAGACAACGGTTCGGGGCGAAGTACGCGGAGTCCGGCTTAGGCGCGAGTCCGAATGGGGTCGAAATTTCCCATGGTCAGGCCTAATTATGTCGAAGGGACACTCGTTCTATTATGGCATATATGCATTGAGCATTTGCTAGTTACCCTTTTATGCTAAGCGAGAGAAAAAGAGAGAGAGAGAGAGAGTGCCAAGGATGACCCTCGGACCGGGTGACCGCCGGTCGTCCTAACCGGACATTTCCCGTGGCCATCGTCACCCCTGTGCGCCTCTGTGCAGGCGCGCCGTCTCGTCCCTTAAGACTTTGCGGCTATACCGGGTGTCCCGTCGACGTCCAAGACGTCGTCGAACATCCTCGACAACTCCTACTCTCAAACCCGGGAAAAATCCGTACTCTGTAACAACCGCGGAAAGCGTCCGCACGCGTGAAAATACTCACGTGACTAAGCGCGGTGGAAAAAAGGTGTCTCGCATGACTGCCATTAGCGTATGTTTGCTATTTTTTTGCTCGTCGCGATAACGAGGGAAAAAATGATTGCCGGCGCAAACAGGCGTCGGCTCGCTTGTAAATACTCGGTTATTTTTATTGGAAATTATTAAGCGTTGATTATGGCCAGATCGCGCAATAAATTTCAAGCGAACCATTGTTTTTAAACGACCGTTCGACCGTGAACATTTTGCAACCTGGCAATTGAAAATGCAATTAATCACGTCGATTATCGCGGCGGGGATCGCTGAATCAACGAGTGGCGGCAGTTTTCGCGGTGAATAATTCGGCGCGGAACGTTCGGGTCGACGATTATGGGAAAGTCGGTGCGCGATTCTCATTGCCCCGGCGTCGGGCAATCGCGCGCGGCTCATCCGCGACGGAGTTCGTGCACGGTAGCGCATTGACGGGGAGGACGGCGACAATGCGCCGCAGGAGCGCTTTGGCTCGAGCTTAACCTCACGCTTTCGCTGCCCCCTACGCCTCTTTGGCATTCACCGGGAATAGCCTGCTATTATTGCCATTGTCGCGTAACAAGAGCAACCGCCGGGACTGCCCTCGAGGCGAGTCTCACGTCCCGCTCGAACATTTCGCGAGCCGCGTCGGCTAACGATCGTATCATTAGCCCAGTGGAACGGTTGTGGAAACTGTCTCGGAACCCCGCTGATTAGCGCAGCCGACGCCTCTGGCCAACTTCAATTCGACACCGTCATTCGCCCGCCTAATTGCAATATTAATTCTCGCTCTTTCACTGCTAGAATGCGCGGCGCCTAGGCATTGTTCCGGAATTCGTCGGCTCGGCACGAATGCCGAAGACTTTTGTGGGAAAATGTGTAGCCGATCGCTGAGATCGACTGGTGGGATGAGAATGCAGTCATTATTTAATTTTTTGCAGGTTAATTAAGCAGGGTTTCAGCCATTGTAAATACAATTTGACCTTGGCAGAATAAAGACCATTCGTTCTTCACACTCGAATTCGCAATTTATACAGGGACCGTACTAGAATAAGGACATTGTTCAATTGATAAATATACAATTAGATCCACGTGTTTCCTTTCGATAAAAAAAAAAATATTTGAAAAGTATGAAGCGATACACTCGTTCTGTCCTCAAGTGTCCAACGTGAAAATTTCTTTCGCGAAATGTAACTGATATTGACGATGTCAAATAACGCAGAATTAATCCTTTTGGATTGGCAAAAGTAAAGGAAAACTTGCGTGAGATAAATCAAGTATCATTCTTTCGCCAAAATTATGCTCTGTTATTATAGCCATCGTCCTCACATTTACACATCATTCCAGAATCTAATGCAATAAATTGTTCACAGTGCAAAATTCGATATTCGCTATAAGAAAATTTTAACACTCCGTTGCAGGCAAACTGCTCTACAGAAATATATCGTTCGGTACATTATTTTCAACTAATTTACAAATAAAACGGTATAATGAAAAAAAAAAGAAAACCCGCAGTTTCGCTTCGTCAAAGATAACGCAAATTTGTTGAAATAAAGATAATAACACAAAGTAGAGAATTTAGTCGCGCGGTAAATATCCTATAATTAGTCGAACATCAATTAGCCGTTTAAAAACATCGCGGTTGATATAAACATTTATCACGTTGATTCGCGGCAACAGGCTTCGCGACGTTTCGCGCCGCGGCAACTAATCAAATTCGTTTCCCATGACTGCGAGTAGCGGATCTCTCTCTCTCTCTCTCTGGTATCCAGATACGGGCGTGACAGAAAATGGTGAAAAGCAGAGCCGGTCGCAGCCTCTTTTCTCGTTCTTCGTCGCCCGCGACAGGCGACTTCCCCTTCGCACTTTTCAGATAGTCTTACGACGATAATTTGTATTTAAATCGCATGCGACGCGAAGTGTGAGGATTGAATTTATTCGCCGTATTTACGGCTGCTCCTCCGTTATCTCGCGGTATCGGAATACCGGAGCGTCGATCGAGAACGGCAATCAGGAAAGACATCGGCAACTGCATTGGCTTAACAGTGTCGCTCACCCTCGATATCAGGCGCCATTTACACGCCGCGCCGGCTAACTGATATAGGATCCTGCGTGCGCGATATACACCGGATGGAAAGATAGACGCGCGGGCAGTTAAGCCGAGCCGGTGTGCGTGTCCCTCGTCGTGCAAACGCATGTCCGCGTTAGCCGATCCCCGACCACGCCGACAGTCATCGGAATTGCCCTCCTCCGCTCGACCGCGATAATCGCGGCCCGGACGCGGATGGAAACCGACGGAAAATCATATTTCGCCTGTCCGCGCCGAGCATCGATCTAAAGCGAATATCCGCCGCGAGAAAGTCGCACTTTTATTCACGCTCGACAGGCGGAGGAAATGCCGATTTGTACGATTACACGCGCGTATCTGCGCGTATACGCAACGCGGGAAAAAAGGACGAGCTCGGCTCTCTACACCGGTATAATTAACGTTTCAATTTACGGGTTGTTTACGGTTTTGGCATCTCGCTCGGTTACGCCGATGAGGGTAATTATCGATGTAATTATATCGGGCAGCTGCGGATTCAGTAGCTCGCTCGGTTGGGCTATTACACCGGCCGCTCGACGACGCTTGTTATTACAAAGCGGCGCGAACGTACAACTGCTCGGTGCGCGATTAAAAGGCGATGTTAAATCGAGGATTTGTCGCGCGAGCGATGAGTCCGAGTCAAGTGTTTAGTCGCTTGTGTTATGCACGGCGGTCTTAGCCGGTGTCAAGGATAAACGAGCGGTAACGTCGAAACTGACCTCCTGAATTTTCGACGCGATCGACCGTCGCACGATTCCCACGCGGCGAGTGAAATTAACGCATCTCACGCGAGGTCGTCGCCGGTGCCGATTCTCGAGATTCGGCCGACGACGAGCTTTACTCGCCGTGAACTAACGAGCGTCCTTCGTCGCTCTCGCATTTAATTTACGGCCGAGCCGGCGAACACTCGCGATAGGAAAACGGTTCGCTTTCCAGGTGACAAACGGCGGTTGTTGGGGCCGGCGATCGCCGTTTCTAAATTTCGGAGCCTGGCGCTCGACCGTGTTCCACGCGCGCCTGAGGAATGGCCTCCCTGCGAGCCGATTCTCGCCCGTGATGCATACGCGACCGTCGCCACGACCAGATCAAATTGATATCTTTTAATTAACATTTCCAGTCGGTCCAGTCCCGTCACGTGCAGACGATTCTTCGTATTATTTCGCCGCTATCAACGGTTTTAAGATACGCGCTCAACGGTAAACCAATTTTCAGGGATATTCAGAGTCCCCGTAATTTACGTACCGGAAAGGATAGGTTCGCTACGCGAATTACCATCACCGGTGAAGTCCACTATTTTCCAATCTATCTAGTTCCAACTCCTTCATTCAAGGCCGTACAAATCTGCAATTTTACAGAAAAATACAGGTGTGACGTTTTATTACCAAAACGCCGTTTTTCGGTTCACTGGAATAGTCCTATCGAATGGAAATGTTTATCGAGTTGAGTTATCGATACCGTATGACGATTTAAATAATAAACGGATACGTTACAGTTAAGCGTATGCACAGACGACAAAAAACGGCATTACTAATTTCGCAATCATTTTCGTGTCGTACGCTGCGACATGGGTGTGTTGGATGCTAAATTTTCCGACACCGTTACGCCAGATAAACGACGGCATTACAATGGATGGCGAATATCGGAAATATGTTAATGGGAGAGATAAAAAGGCGAAACGAGAGAGAGAGAGAGAGAGAGAAAAGTAACGCGGGAGTTAACGATGCGTTTGAAAAAACGTCGCTCTTTACATTCGATAAAATGTAGTACGCGAACGTGGCAAATACAGTACGCGCACGCTATGTGGAAAACAATCGGCGAGAAGTAAAAAAGGACTGTTTAGGTCGAGAACTGCGTAAGCGCGATGTTTTCGCGCTAACATCTTTTCCATTCAATATTTGCCCGGACAGCTGCGCAAAAAGAAAAAAAAAGATGATCAATCTCCGCTGAATGTTCCGAGAGGTAACCAATATTTTCAAACAGGTCTAACTCCCCTTCACCAAATTAACAGAAATATTTGACCGGCATGAACACAAACAAACAACCCTCACCCATTTTCAACCCGAAACCGGAAGTTATTTT
>JABFPT010003956.1:0-12892 GCA_022817245.1 Nixonia krombeini
AGGTAGTAACATAATGAAGTATAAAATTATTCAAAGCATATTTACACTCATTGAAGTATCAAAACATACATCAAAATGAATACATTAAAGTGCATATAAATATAGTATATTAATTTTTGATTGAAATCTGTAAATAATTCTAAACGCCCCTCTCCTTCCCCCTTCCCCCCCCCACCACCCTCCCGCCCCCACCGCACCAGTCACTCGCAGCCCCCATTTTTTTCTCCCAACGTCGTTACGTTTCTTGCGCGTCCACCGACCGCGATCTATCAACTCCTTTCCCCAAAACTAACGCCGACGCAAACATCGAGGATGATGGTGATCGATGACACCGAACCGTTCCGTGTTACCACTTCGGTTCACTCGGTTACCGAGAACACCCTGGAACGGTTTTCGAAGCAATTCGCAGGCGGAGGAGAACTTTTCTAGAACCTGGTTTTATACTGCCTAGTTTCAGGTCATGGTCCAAAAAATGGGCACTTTCGATTTAACGCAGACGAGTCTTTGCTCTCGATCGAACATGATCGCTCTTCATACAAAGGGAAATATATAGAACGTTTCTATGGACCGACTTCGATTCGCAAAGTGTGAGTTACCAATGATTTCCAGAGATTTTTCAGAGACCTTTAGACTTCCCTCGCAGAAACTACCAATTTCGTTCGAACATTCGATCGAATCAGGAACTGCAACGCTGCGATGCGTTCGACGGCGCTGACCGAGTGTTGTTCCACGCACATTCGGCGAACCGACCGATCAGTTTGATTCACCTGCATCGCTCGCTTGATCCAGGTGGCTCCTAAACGGGATGATCGGTATACCCACGCGCTACATTCGCAGATGCAATTTCGAATCGCGGTCAAAACTGCCTCGGCAATAACCACCAGCGAGGAATTCGTATAAAAATGTAGTATGCACGGTGTGCGATCGGTTCTCCTACGCAGTGACAGAGGTGTTCATTGGTCTGAGATTGATCTTGTGTTAATTCCACGTCGATTTCACGTTGATTTTACGTTGTTTCAACGTCGATTTTACGTTGATTAAGCGTTGATTCCACGTCGATTCTACGTCAATATTACGCAAATAATAGTTTTTTCACGCAGAAACCATAGATTACACGGAAGGCGTCGATATCACGAAGTTATGCAAAACACCGCGGTCATTAATTTCGTCTCGGCGCGAGACATCTCGAGCCAGTCGCGCAGCCGGTGAACTCGCAGGTTGGGTAGCCGTTGAAGGGAACGCTCGTGGTGGCTGTTTTACCGTGTCTCCGGCATTACGAGAGACTGAAGCACCTGTGCTTTTTGTCATCACGGAACAATTTAAACTTTTATAATGGGTTATCGATCGATCTCCTTCATTGTCGACACGTCCTCCGGAGCTCCGAACGATCCGTTACGTAGGCAACACATTAATTCACGCTGGTGAAGTATTCGACTCGCTCGCAGCGATGCGAGAACAATTTTTCTTGAATATCAACTGCCGTGCGAAAAAGCGTAAATAGACGAAATTAATAAGCCTAGGTTCGATTCATCGACGAGTCAAGAAATGTCGGTTTCGTGTAAATAGGCGCGGTCTAACCGGAAGAGAATTCCTCTCGACGCAAGTGGAATACTACAGGGGCAGGAACATTTGCGTGAAACGGATTTTCAAGGTTGCGTTGTGGAACGCAGATGCCGAAAAAGTAGTAAGAATGAAAAAGAAGAAATGGAGAAAAAGTCAATCGACTTGAAATGCGATGGAAGCCACGCAGTAATTTCCATTTGACGCAAGTAGCATGGAGGGTATCGAGACGAAAGTCGAGATGGGACAACGCGTAGTCTCGCATGGCTGCCCGGACGAGGTTGTCAACGCACTTGATCGAAAGTAAATGCCCTTCTCTCGTTATTCGGACAGAAGATTTAAGCACCGTTCCACGAATTATGCCCGAACCGGCGGACCCGAGATCGCTTCTGTTCCTGCTCGTTCCGTCGCAAACAGCCGGCCGGTCTGGTCGGCCGCGAGAAGAGGAAAAGAGACACCTTGGAATCCTCGGCGAAAATCCCGTATGCGTAAACCCCGACCGGCCGGCAATGACGGCCTTTCACTCGCCCGGCTGCCGAAGGAACGCAAGATCGACAAGAATAATTCAGTCGCGTTCGCCGAAACTCGCGCCTCGATCGATTTCACCGGCGGAGGAAAGTTCGGCGGCAGAGGCGGTGGAACGTTTCGGGCGAGTTTTTAATTTCCCGCAAAATGGAATGGTTCGCGTGCACCGGCCACGCCCATCCCTTGTCGGACGCAGTGATAAAGCAAATAAAGCCGCGCTCTGCCACAATAAACTGCCGACCGAAATCGCGTAATTTAAATAAATTTACATCCGTTTGTACGCGAATGAATTTCACTTCGTTCTTGGCCCTCGCCCCCGCCGCCCCGCCATTTCGTCCGAGAATCACTTCGGAATCCGCTCGACGGAAGTTTCTGTGATCCAGCCGTTGCTATGAATAATCAAAAAGAGGTTCTCGCAGGCCGAACCGTGGCGAGGGTTCGTGGCAACTCGGCCATGAATGCGAACCCGCGTACAAAGAGTTAATTAAGAAAATGTCGAATTCCGGTTGAACGGTCGTTATTCCGCTGGATGCCTCGTGCGTTTCCTCCATCGCTCTGTCTCTCTCGCTCACACGCGTTTAAATTGCCGCTCTCTCCGTCTGATCGGTAAACGCGCGATGCGGAATACGAAGCGGACTGCGAGAGCGGCGGTACGCAGGCCTTTTGCGGGTGTGCAAGCCGAGCGGGAAAGGAGCGCGGGAGCGACGTCGAGATGATTAATCCGCGGCGGGGAACATCAATGTTTCCTCGCCTCCGCTCCGTGTACGTCCGACCGATTCTCATCGTACGCAACTCGATACGCTAACTTTCGTGTACGCGCTCGCATACGAAGAAAGCGAGAGGACGGTTCGGCTTGCGAGCGGCGAGGAATCAATGAAATCGGCATGATATACGACGCGTAGACGCGAAATAGCATCGCTCTTTCTGTTAACCCTATCACACGGTCGCGCACATCCGTGGATGTAATAAAGTCGATAATAACAGCACGGCTCGGATATTTAGTGCTAGCTGTAAATCTCGCTGCAAATCGACGCCGTCGTACCGTCGCCCGACTGAATACATTACTACCGCGGTAGCATGCTACATATGTACATCAGCAACACTCTCTGCTACGGACATAAAATTCTTCTCGACACGAGACTCGGAGAGAAATGACCTCTAAAAACCAGCCGCCTAAGTACTAGTGGCTCGAGCAGAGGACTCGCATGCCTGCCTGACTGCCTGCCTGCCTGCCTGCCTACCTTCTCCTATACACGGACCCGTTGCATTCTGGTTACGCGCGTCTCGTATCTTCCTATTTGTCATGTCAAATGCAACCGAGATTTCTTCCTCGGACTAAATCTTCAAATGGAAGTGAACCTTTGTCTCGCGCTTTTGCATTTGATAAACCAACACATCCGATGAGACTTCCCGCTTAGCGAATTGTCGAATATTCGAGGTATGGTGGGAAACGCAGTTTTGCTTTTACCACTTTTGCAGGTTTATGTTAAACCAATTTGATTCGCGGAGTTGCTGGTTTCCGCTTCTCCGTATCCCATTCAGTCATTCGAGCGAATTGAAACGGGAGATTGTCTCTGTACATTTGTTTTTCTTTGAACAGCGTATTCGGATGATCAGTCCCCAACTTAAAATTTGATCTTCTGCAAGTTCCGCCTTCTTCCGGAACGAAGACCTTGTAATACTCCGATGACTCTAATTGGGAAGTACAATCAGACTTAGATACGAATATCCTAACAAGGCTTCGCGCGAATCTGATCAGCGTTCCGGGAAAATGAGACCCAAAGCATTTCAGGTTCATAATCAGGAAATCATCCCGATTATCAATTATTACGAGGCAGCGGCGTCATTAGTCTCAGTCAACCAGCGTCTCAACATCTCTCAATCGCTACATTTCCCTCCAGACGAACGACGGTTGTTTAACAGACTTAACACTCCAACAATGCAACTTCCAATAATAACAATTCTGACAAAAATTCGCCTCTTCTTCCTAACCAGCCTTCGATCGTACGTCGACATTGTCGAGAAGGTTAGGTCAGAATTAGCCAAAAACCAACCACCCGAATCCACATTGGAAACGCAGTATTAATTAAGCGCTTTGTCGCGGGCTTAATGACGTCGCGTCAAGCAACATTTCCAGCTAGCCGATGTCAAGCGAGCGTAAAAAACCGCGGTGGTTGAGTGACAAGCTAGCAAAGGACGGTAGCCTTTGTTCGTCATCGCGCGCAGCGGAGGGTTAACGGGAATGCTAATGCGGCGCCCAAGGAAACCGGTGAATGGCAGAAGCCGAAGCCGCTTGGCCCCTCGATCGCAGAATTATTATTAAATGCCGTCAAAACAGTGGATTTATTTCGTCGCGGGCTCTTATTGATGTTGCTGCCGCAAAGTCCGTGGGTCGCGCCGCGGGAGGCTTGGCGCCCGAGTAGGAGGGTCATAAATTCTCCGAATCCAATATCGCATCCGTGACTCGTTAACTTTCTTCGTCTATGTATCACCGTCTTTTGATGCGACGAAATTTCAATATCCGTTGCAGCGCGAGCGCGACTTTTGTCGCGCGCCATTGCCCGGCCAGGGACGCGCGGAGTAATACGGCACAGTGCACGGGGTAATATGGCACGTCGTACGGGGTAATGCGGCACAGGTGTGGGGTAATATGGCACTCATGGGGTTGTGCGATACAGTGTCCGGGGTAATACGGCACGCGCGCGGGGTAATGTCGCACAGGTGCGGGGTAATATGGCACTCATGGGGTTATGCGGTACAGTGTCCGGGGTAATACGGCGCAATGCAACGATTACTCTTTCCTCGTTGGCCGCGTCACTTTTCAGCGCGCCTCCATTTGAAACGCGAGCGGGGACTAAAAAATGCAAACCAGTCGTGCAACGTTGGATATTCATCAGGACGTTTTCTTTCTCGTAGATGCCGGTTGCCGCGATATGCAGCGGAAATTAATCCGTCTGCCGATGCTGCGTAATCAGCGGCGCAACAATCCCGCATGGAATATCGAAAATAGCCGGTGAAACGCGATATGATTCCGAGGAAATTCCATCAGTTTCGTTAACCACGCTACGCATTACCCGCTGATTAACTGCGTTTCGGTTTTCCTATTGCGTTTGTCCCGATTAAATAATCTACGTGGCGAGCGTGCAAGAAGTGTACGTTTGCACGCTGATTCTCACAACTACGACAAGATTGAATTAGCATAATTTCCTCATTCGGGATGAACGATTTTAACGCCATACGTGTAGATTTTCCAACACGTTCCTACAGATACGCCAATCGAATCGAAAGGTAAAAATCTGCGAAATGGGTTACAAATTGCTCTCTAACTTACGTACCTTACCCATAATCCACCCTTCTCTTTACGTTTGTATTTACATTACATTCCAGATACGCGACGTTCAATTTATTGTCATCCAGATTCCAAAATCAGTACCTGGAAATATATTTACAGAAATCCGTCATTTCGCGTTGCACATCTTCCCATACACTTTCGTGCAAACTTCGTTACGTCCCGCTGGAAAAATAATCTTCCCCAGCATCGCGTAAATATCGCTCGAAGAGGGTAACGGTGTATCCCGGTGAAATGTGTTTGCACGGCGAAGTGGCGTTTCGTAACAGAGCGCGACGTCGCACGCGTAGGCGCTGCATCGGTGATTATTCCAGCCACGAGGTCTTGATTAGCTCAGAGACGCCGTCTCGAAACTTTCGTCGTTAGCTAATTGTCTGCCGCGCGTGAATCCGCACTGTTAGCGCGCGTACGTTGCCGTCTAATTCGCGTAATTCGCGGATTTTCGATCCGCTGCTTCTCGACCGTACTGGCAACTACGCTCATAAATTGTTCTCCGCTTCTCGGTTGTAATGATCGCCGTAATGACACGCCTGATTTCGATCGTTCTCTCGTGCCAGCCGCGTCGATAAAACGCGCCGTCTCCGTAACCAGTCGCCTTTTCGAGCTGGCTGCGATTCCGGGAAAGGGTTGGCTATGGCACGGCGTTGCCATCGTTTCTATACCGTGTACAACTGTCAAGAGAAATGTGGAAATGATACGCTGTTAAAACGAAGGAATCAACCTAACCTCTCTTGGAGGAAGTCAATACCTTCAGGAGATGGTAAAAATGTTACGCCTAACCGTAAAAGTGAGAAATTTCGAAATTTGGTGATTCGTCCTTGAGAACTACGTAAAATCTCATACTTAGTAATTACCCCGCCCCCCCCTATTTCAGGTTAGGTGACCAGCCGGTTCTTTACAGTACGCGAATCAAGAAATGACCAAGGCGGGAAGTCTTTGAAAAAGCAAAGAATGTCCTTTTGAACGGTCGCCGCGGTTGCGTGCAAAGCGGCAGTTATCCCCCCAATTGGCGAGTTTCGCCAGGACCTTTAACTCGGGCAATCGCGTGCTCCGAAGCATCGGATGTTCAGCGGCGGCGGCGGAGAGACTCGTCGGGAAACAGCAAACGCAGACTGGCCGCGAGGCCCGAGGTCTCGCTCACGTCTCTTTCGCCGGCTGTCAGTCAGGCATCGCAGCTCGGACCAGTTGGATATGACGAGGGCCGGAAGTGGCCCTTAACGAGAGCGTTTGGGCGAAGACAATTGCGACAATTCCACGTAGAGATCGGCCGAAAGCCTGCAATTTGTGTGACGTGTCGCGTCGACGCCGCGCCATTAACTGCGACGTCTTCCTGCCGGGAAAGACAACAGGATTGCTCGGCATTTCGCAACCGTTTCGGAATCGCTTGTTCAGTTTCTTGGTGTTCATGTCAGCTCCTTCCTTTTTTCTTACACTCACTCTGCTCAATCCACGCGGTATTCCACGTTTCGAGTAAAACCGTACATTCAGGGCTATCCTCCACACCGAAATGGAATTTTCACGCTTAACTTTCCGTCCTCTCGAGATGAGAGAATTTTGAAGGGGCATGCCACGAATCTTCCCGCAATCCAACGAAAATCCTCGCGACACGCGAGTAATCAATTCGAATCGAGCAATTCCAGCAGTGGGGAAACGCCGTGGCGGGTACCGTTTTCGCATGAAAAGGACCTTTTTACTGGCGGCTCGTGGAACGACAAGGAGATACACGTGATCCGCGATTAGAATAATCGGCGGAATCGGCGGTAGAGAGAAAGCCGGACGACGGTAAGATCCAAGGGATTTTTTAACGCGCGGAAAGGATCATCCGGTGAATAAGAATACGACGCCTTAGGCTTTCCCCGTAGAGCCTTTGTTCGCCCCGTAATGAATTCAGTAAGTTTCGCCGAGGGTGGTAGTTTCCTGGCGGCACCCTCGAAATTGGGACTGTACCCGGGGCTGGAGGCAATTTATGAACTAGACGTTTCCTTTATGACGGGGCGCGACTGAATTTTAACTCGTGATTCACAGCGTTATGCGACGCCCAAATCATGCCGCGCTGATGGAAAATGTCGCGCATTATTCCCGCGCACGCGCCTGTCTGATTTATAAATTGCCAATAAATAACGCGATAAGCCGCGACGGACAGAGATTACCTTTGTTCCGCGGACGCACCTGTTCTCCAGCGGGGTAATAACGCGCGGTGGCGAGCTTCCACGGCACGTAAACCGCGGTGCATTAAAGCGAACGTGCGAGCCGGAGACGCCAAAAAAAGAACTTCCCGACGACTAAGGCACGCCCATCGGCCGATGCACCGCCGCCGGAGTCGATCAGCTTCGGGTTTCACGACGTTATCCCTGCGAAATAGGCCATCGACGGGGATAGTTAAAATAGCGCGGATCTGTAAAAGCCGACGTTGCGGAGGCACCGTGAAAGCCGAACACGGCTTTCCGGATATTGTTTCCGTTCCGATGACTACGCCGAGGCACGTAACGATATTCCGGCCTCGCCGTCCACCGCGGCGGAACTTGACACGCGCGGTTATTACTCGCCGATCGGATGTGGGGAGATCGGTATCTCACCGTTGCAACGGACCGCGCTTACGCTACTCGTCCTTTTACTTCTGGTGCCAAAATCTCTTCTTTCAACCGCTCTTCTGTGGCAAAGTGATTTTTTGTCATTTTCACGTATTCAAATCGAACGTCGCTGCATATTTACTTTACTCTCACTTTTTCGAAATTTCTTCCGCGGCACTTTGAAATCGCGTACAGTTCGTATATTATTGACAATCGAATGCAGGAATTGAATGAAAATGACGAATTTCGCGTATGCGAAGTAGATGCAAATGGTTATGTATACATAAAAACGGTGACGTTTGTTTACACAGGTTAAAACAACAATGCAACTTACTATTCCCAGCAATTTGTTACATACCGCAAGAGGACTCCTCTCGACACAAGTGGATCCCATATGAAAGCTGCATCACATCGGGTCGAACACAGAGAGGCCGATCGCATTTCCGCGTTTCACCTGGAACAAATGATAAACGTTTGATCGTCATTCCGTAGGAAAAAGAGGTTGATTTTAATTAACCGGCGGATCTCTATCGCGGCCGCCGCTGCTTCCCGGTGCAGGAAGACGGATAAAAATAATTGTCAATCAGCGCGTTAATAGAGGGTAGATAGGCGAACCCGGAGGAAATTCCCACGTTAATAATACGCCGAGAGAAGGAACGAATTGCTCTCGCTCGTTGCAATCATAACTGTATCCTTCTCGTAAGGATGCGGTCCGTCGATAATGCCCGCCGAGGCCTCGCACGCGGGCTCGTTCCTACGTGGACGAATCCGCGCGTGGAGTCCCGGGACTGGCAACATTCTTGCGGATCTCGTTACCGCGGTAATAGCAGACGCGGCATCGACGTGATCCGCGGTAATGACCAAGATAGGATTGACGCGACTCGCAGTAATGATCGACATATCTCACGGCGGTGACTGACGTGGCATCAACATTTCTCGCGGTAATGTCCGACGTGGCAACAACGTTTCTCGCGGTAACAACCACCGGAAAATAACAACGGACCTGTTTCGCGAGATATATCGCGCATTTGGCCGCGGTTACACAACTCTCGTCTCAATTCGCCAATGGCCGCCATTGAACCTTTTAATTGACACCCCCCCCCCTGTACAGTTTATCTTCTCAAACGCGTTAAAAAACGTCCATGACCGCCGATCTTTCGTCCCTCTTTTAGCGTTTACCGCGCTCAGGAACAATCAATGCTCGCTTCTCGTTTATCAAGTGCCGTTTAAGAAAAGAAGGAAACAAAGATAAGAAAGAAGGGCAAAAAGGAGGAAAAGGTGCACGCACTCGAGTGCCGTTTTCGTTTCACGTACAGTCGAAGCGTCTTTATAATTGCACCCGCCGGAATGAAACGATTGCAGCCAACAAAAGGGAGCTCGCTCGCCCTCCTCCCCCTAACGAGACCCGCGATATAAAACCCGGATGCAGCGACGGTCCCGGCGTTTCCTCGCCGCGTTTATTCCGAATTTACGCCCGGCGAAAATGAGCCGGCGTGCCGGAATTCCGTGTCGCGCAAGCCCAAAGCGGAATCCGCGCGGGGAAATAAAAATGTCCCGGCCGTTTCCGCGCGGGAATGTCATAAGCCTCGTTTAATGATGCCTTATCGCCGCTTCGCTTTCAGCACTCCGCTAATACCTTCCCGTTATCGTTTCCTTTTCCCCACTGCCCCACCCCCCCCCCTCCCGCCACCTGCTCGCGGATTTAACGTCGCTGCAAACAGCGCTCGGGATAAAATAGACGCTTTTGGACGATCCGCAGCTCGTTACTCCTCGCGCGCGTAAACACCTTTGTAGTCAGTTACATCTTACGCGCGGAAAGATGCGCGGTGCGAAAGATGTCCTTTTGCCAGACAAGTGTATTCAATTATAATAATAACAATAATGAGGGAAATAACCGTAATAATAACGATGGCGTTTAGGAGTGTGTTCAGTGTCGACTTCAAAGACTTGACAAGTGTACGCTAAAAACCCGCGAGAGACGGAGGAGTGAATAACTGCGTTTGAGAGGGAGAGCGGTGAGGGGAGGGGGGAGAATGGAGGGGGTGAGATGATGTCTGTCGGGGAAAAGATGGGGCGAAATGTGGAAAACGGGCGAAGAAATGCGCGGGATAAAAAAGAGATGTGTATAAGTACGTACGTACAGACGTATCGGAAGTGCGAGAGAGACGGAGAAGGAGAAGACTCGCCTCGTCGAAGTTGCGGACGTTCGCGGCGGTTCGTTCGACGGGCTCGTCGAGATCGCCGAGTCCGGTGATCCAAGACGCGACTACCGTGCGGAGAGCAGCGAGGTGTGAACGGGAGCGCGGCTGGGAATAGCGCGTCTCCAGCGGAGCGCAAATAATAATTAGCTTGATTAATTCGTTGGCCCGTCGAGGTGGCTGATAATTCAACGCGAAGGCAAGTGAGCCGAGACGGCGCTTCGTAAGGCCGGTGGCGTAAGGAGTCTATGGAAGCCGTCCAATTAAAGGTCGCGAGCGCCACGCACCGGTGGAGATTTCCAGCGGCGCCGCCTAACGCGACTCTCGTTTTCCTCGTTAGCTTTTCCAAAGGCTTGCCGGCGCGGATTACCGGCGCGAAGAAACCGGGAAATTAATTGATTTTCCATTTAATCGGCGACGGGCCGGGCTTTATTACGCCAATCTGCGAGACACGCAGCGGGTCATCGATCTTTACCGATCCCGCATCTACCGATCCCGCGTCTCGCTATACCGCGACGTATCGAAAATCCAATAAGGAAAGTGCGAGTAATTGCTCCTCCTCCTCCTCCTCTTCCTCCGCCTTCCTCCCTCCCTTTACCAAGCGCCACATAATGAGGCGCGAGTGCCGCTCGGAATTTCTTCGCATCCTCGATGCTCGTCAGGGGAGAAAGACGAAGTGTCAAGTGTGACTTGGCTCTTTTTCTGAAGACTCTCTTTCGTTTGACTCATGATTCGAATTAAGAGGATGAAGTGCCGTCATGTACCTGACATTTCCGTGCGACTTGCCCCGCTACGTCTGACGACGTTCCTTTTACAAGGCCTTTCTTACCCAGTCGTGTAACCGCGGATTATGCGGCCGGCTTTCTCCGCGATTATCAATCGAACCGTCCATCTTTCGTCACGTGATCGTCGTTCCGGAGAGACGATCGAAGCGATCGATACGAAACAAATATCACGGTGGAGTACGGTGACGTTGGTCGCGAGCTTGGCTTCAAACAGCGTCAATTTGCGTTACACTTCAGACTCGAGCAAATTGAACAATCGCCCGTCCTGTGTCAACAATGGACACAGACGTCGGGCGTGACCTCGTATTAAACCGTTTCCTTCGACTGTTGGTCCATCGAGGAACAACAGTTTGCACCCACGTGAGAAATCCACTTCCAACAAGAGGAGAGCCTCTTCAGCCCGAGCTGATCTTCGTAACAGTAAATATTTTCTCCTGAGCCAGTTTCCAAAAACAGTCTCAATTTGAGGTTAATCCATATAAGAAAAGGAAAAGGATTCAAGAAAACTCCCTTTCGTGGAACGAGATTCTTCTTCAGGCAAGTGGAACCGTTCCGATGGAAGTCTTTTTAGTGACAAACAACGCCGCTTAAACAAAGTCGCTGTTTAAACAAATTCGTCAAAGAGTCGTCCAAATTGCGCACCCATATGACGTCCAATATTCCCCCCCCCCCTTCGACGACCAATGCCTACACGTCGAGGAACGATCGCTGCGGTAGAAACGATGTAGAGACCGTGCATAAGGAACGTAGAATATCCAAGAGATTTCGTGAGTCGACGAAACGAAAGCCGGAGGTCGTGAACGCGGTGAAAAGAGCGTCCATAGCGGTGTTCGGCTCGTTAAAGAACGGCGATACGGACGCGTGCACAAACGCTGGCAAAGATGATCTCGCGTGTACGAAATCTCTCGCGGCAAACGACGTTAATGATTGCACCGCGATCCTACACGGGTCCTCATTGTGAATCGACACAAAGAACGAGCAACTCCTCGGCAACGATGACCCTGCTGCTAGTCATCGTTGATAATGACCGTTTCTCCTTGTATTCCCGTTGCGTGTTCCGCGCTTTCGCTCGCCGTAATAACCGGCGTTATTAACGGTACGGCAGACTGCCACGTGGGAGGGGCGCATCTTGCGAGCAGAATTACTACTATGAAATCGTTACCGCTCTGCTCCAGTTACTGTCAAGGCTCGATCGAGGACCGTCAACGCTGTCAGGGGCAGGACAGAACGAAGCTGCTTTCATTCCCGCGCGATACAATGAAGAGGAATATGCATACACTTTTAATAAAACACTGCAAAATGAAAAAGAAGGAGAAAAAATGTGGAGAATCATTATGGAAAAGAAATGTATGTTCGTGTGTGAAGTTAGTACCCCTTTATTCGAGAATAAAAGAAAAAGAATAATTAGAGTTTTCCCGCAATTGGGGACAGTGCTATTGGGGACAGAAGAGAAAATTGACGGGGTGGGAGAGTGATCTATCGAATTTTCAACTTTTCGGCTTACAACTCTTTTACACTTGGAGATGTAAACGTGGAATAGGCACGAGATCTATAAAATAGATATTTTAAGTACAGCTATGAAACCAATACGTACGGTTTTCTCCCCACCTTTTTTCGTTCTTTCGCAAAAAATGGCACTTTTAGCCTGAAAAGCCGCGATTGTGGCACATATTTGGATTCCTCGTCGCAGTGGGAGTTTGATAGTATGAAAGATATCATAGAAACAGGAAAAAATTTTTTTTTCGATATTTTTCAGAAATGAAACTATTGGTACTAATCGTAATTAAAAGTCGTATTATTGGTTCAGATGAACGTGCTATAGCTTGTTAGATTGGTCTTGATGTCCGGAATGGCATGGTGCCTAATACTCTTTGTAATTCCTAAATGGAGAAGAATTATAGTATG
>JABFPT010003957.1:0-12878 GCA_022817245.1 Nixonia krombeini
TCAAAATCATCATACTTACTTTATTCCTTTAATACATATAGTATTCAATTAAAATAGAAATAATCTAAATATATTTCAGTCTGGAATTCCATTGCAGAATGTAGATCCACAAAAAGTAATGTATAACACATTTACAATAAAGCATATAAATGTAAAGCCTGTAAATGAAAAACCAGCATAAACATAAGATTACCTTTGTAAATATCAGATAATGAGTAAAGAATTAGTAAAGTAAAACACTCAACAAGCACCATGCGCGCGTCGCTATGTTCGGCTGCTTGTACTCTTCTCCTCCTTTCCTTCTCGAAGAACGGCATGGGAGTACTCTGTTTGGTTGCCCGCAGCGGTTTTTCCCATCACTGCCTTCTTCTCCCAGAGACTGAGTATTAGTGGAGTCTCGTCTGAACCACGCTCGGAGACGGTAGCGCTGTAAAATCGATTGCCACCGTAACCCATGAGCTTCATTCTACACAGCATATTTATATTTCTAACATTCGTCCGTTAGTAGTGTAGTGCATGTATGTAGTAATTAGACAACCACACCATCACTGCATAACACTCTAGTCACTGGGACAAAACGTTATATAGGATAGTCAACAACTGAAATTTCATTGCAGGCTTTCCCTTCCTATCCTCAATACATAACAAAACATAAACACAGGTAACGCCCCGCAAAAGGGATGAATTTTTTATAAAAAACATGCCAAAAGAGGAAAAATTGCGCCGTACATTCCTTACCAAAACCAACATAAATACAAAAACGGAACATATCAAAATAATAAACTCTAAATCGTCTCTGCGAAACAAACAATAATGCTATAATTACCACTACAAAACTGACAGACAACCTATAATCATGTAGTCCTAAAAGGGAACAACTTAAAAAATAATCTAAAATTCATAATTCTAATATAAAAACAGCAACATCATCAATTATTAACACAATAAACTTATAACAATCAGATCAAAACATGGATATAGAAAATAACGTTACATACGCTATTGAATGTACTGCCGAAAAACCCCCCACACACACGTAAACACCAATAACTCATCTAACAACACTCAGAACAATCAGTCGCTTTCATACTCATCTCACATGGCTAGACCGTATACAGTCTTCTTGCAAGTAAACGATGCAATCCGGGATAATAACGCTAAGAAACAAAATATTCATCCATCGAAGATCGGATTACTTCTTACCGAACTGTACCCAATGGCGAAGAAAGAAGTACGAAGAGCGGGCCTCAATAGATTTGCTGTCACCTTTTTGCTAACTGAACATCGGCCAATAAAACATTAACGGACACTAGATTAAATACTAACACAATCACAGCATTTATTCCCCGATACTACATTTCATCCCAATGCATTATTAAACTTGGTGAGGCGGCCGTCCCAAATATAAACAATGGTAACAGAGATATTTCAGAGGCGCGACATTCAGTTGCTTCTCACTCGCATTCGACTTTACATCGCATGTAAGAAGTATTATAAAATCACCCATTATAATGTGTTCAAAAAGAAAAATGAGAATTGAGGACAGTGATGGCGTCGTTACCAATTATTTCACGATCTATTTAGGTAGTAGTATTGACAGTGGTAGTGACATTGTACGTATCGTACGAAAAGTTACTAAGCAACTGGTGATTAACGAAGAATCCGATGATGAAGATTACTATCAACAATCTGAGTTGTGGGTCTCGAAACATAATGAGTACCGAAAAAAATGGCAATATATAGAGATTCCAGGAATAAAAGAGGCAACGTTAGATCATTTCAGTACAAGCAAAAAGGAAACGGGCGTTTTATATTATGGGAAAATATTGTGACGGAGACAAATCTATACGCTGAACAAGTAATAAGTGAAGTAAAGAAATCTGCAATTCAAATATACTCGTCTAAGAGGGCCGTTATTGAAACTCCAATATTTAGAGAAACGATGCCGTACAGAAGACTTTTGCAAATAAGTAGAGTTTTGTATTTTGCAAATAATAACGTGGCCAACTGAAGTGATAAATTAAACAAAATAAAACCCGTGATAAATTTTTTTAATCAACAATTTCAAGAAATGTATACAATGCAAGAGGACATTGCAATTGACAAATCATTAATCAAATTTAAAGGGCGCTTCTCCTATAAACAATACAATCCGTCAAAAAGAACGAGATTTCGTATAAAAGTTTATAAATTATGTGAGTCAAGTTTAGGTTACTGCTATAGTTTCAAAATATACACTGGCAGTGACAAAATACATACTACAGACAATGCATCTGAAACTGTGGTCAAAGAACTATGAAAGACAATTTTACACAAAGGACACACGTTATATTTGGACAATGATATTCTTCACCAAATCTTTTTATAACTCTACTCAAGAGTAGAACTGGAATTAGAATGCCATTGGAACAGTGTGCGCAAACAGAAAAAATATGTCGAAAGATTACTTGAAAACAAAATTTAAAAAAGGGGTACATGACATGAGAAGCTGCAATGGAGTACTGGCAATAAAATTGAAAGATAAAAGTTTTTAAAACACACTGCTCCACTAAGTGGAGGGAAATACTCCGCCCATTTTTTAACTCTTGGAGAAGCGCAGCTAAGGCCTCGCTGCGCTATTTCTCCCTCCTCTGGGGCTCTATGGCCCTATGAAATGAACCAAGTTCCCCGTAGGAAACTGTAATTGGAAAAAGCGACATTTCCCTCCACTACAAGAAATTGGGCAACTACTGCCCAGAAACCGCGGTTTTAAAAGAACGTGCCAGCGTTACTTTTTAGCTTTTTTTCTTTAAGTCAGCTTTTTTTACTTTTAGTCTAGCTTTTTATCTTTTAGTCTGTCTTTTATTTTTAGCCCTTGTCTTTTATATTTTACTCTTTATTTTTTAAGTCGTTCTTAACTTGATTCTTAACTTGAATAGTTGTGTCAACTTGTATTTTGTATTTTCATTTTGTATTTTCATTCGTATTTGTGTTTGTATTTTGTATTTTCATTTGTATTTGTATTTGTATTTTGTATTTGTAATTGGATTTATTTCATTTAATTATTTTAAATAAAACTAACTTAATTATAAGTTATTTATATATTTGTTGTGCTCTCCACACAACCAGACAAATTTATGCGAGTTTTGCTTGCAGACTTGGAAAAGATTATGAGTGAGTATTATTTTATTTGATTGGTTTCTTTTCTTTCTATGTTGACCGTAACTTTTCGATGTCCCCATGTCGCGAAATTTCGATAAGTAAATTATTTAACTCGTTATTCGGACTAATTGAAGTGACCATACGCGTTCGCTAGATAAAATATAGCCATTTTTCCACATATCCGTTGAGGTGCATGCCTTCTGAGCTAGACCTCAGCGTTTAACACTTGCGTCAGATGAATGCCCCCTGGGCTAGATCTGATCGTGATATACATATACATGCGTTGAGGTGCATGCCTTCTGGCTAGATTTCAAAGTTCACACATACATAATTGATTTAGGTAAATGCCTTCTGGCTACAAACGTTGCGCGAGTTACACGGGTCTGTTACGATTATTTTCCCAATTTAAAGTATGGGGATCGATTCTGAGGTCACTTCCGTCAGTTTTACTGAACAACGGGGCAAAAATATATGTTAAAAATGCACGCGGTAATTTAACATCAAATCTCGATTTTGCTTACTCAGTGAATCAGTCTGCGGAAGTTAAAGCAATCATGACAGTGAGACGCGTTTCTCTTTTCTTTCTCGGGTAATTTTTATATCTTATTGTCATTGTTTGTATTGATAATAATTTTCAATTGATTAAGCCGCCGGGAATTCATTAATCGTTCCTTACATTTCCGCGGCCCGTCCTTGAGTACGCAAAATAGAGCAATATCTCGTTCAGGGCATTAATTCGGAAACGAGTTAATGTCCTTGTCACGACGACGGACTCACGGCACCGAGCTCTGAGACTGAGACGTGACACAACCCTGTTATCCATCCACTCTTCCAAACGGATGCACCTTTCTAAATAATAGCAACAATACCAATAACAACGCAGACACAGAATCAACAACATTGGAAAATACTACATATAAAAGTGAATGACTAATTAACCTCATGAGATTTTCATTAGCAGCAACAACAATACCTTAGCGATCTAACACAAAAAACTTCAGAATGAGTGGAAAGAAGAAATACAAAACATGTTACAATCCTTCTCAGATAATCCCAATCACACTTATCAACAGTTTAACACTCAATCGAATCCCTCAGACCTACTTCTCAATCCTGATAATATTCATAACATATAACCTCTCAAAACTAAACATTACTCAATGGAAATGCCGAAGCTTTTACAATAACTTCGAAGATATACAAGCTCTTTTTTACCAAAACGATGTTCTACCTTTACAAGAAACATACCTCAAAAACGAAAACCATGCCAAACTCAACAACTTCAGAATTTTTCAAAACAACCGCGTAGATACAAATAAAAAAGGTGGCTTAGCCATTTGTATAAATAAAAATATTCCCACTGAAATACTCAAAATCCTTGTTTTCCCAAATAAACTAGAAACTCAAGGAATCAAACTTAAAATAAACAATAAAATGCTTTTAATAATAAATGTTTACAGAACACCAAATCATACCTCTCTCTCAGAATTTGACATCATTTGGAACAATTTTATTAACTTTCTATCACTCAACAATAAAATTGTCATACTTATAGCAGGAGATTTAAACGCTCACCACACAGCATGGTACAATACATGCCCTTATGGGACTATTGTTCACAACTCCATCATTAATTATGGTCTACACACTCTTAATACACAATCCAATGCCCACACACATGTTCCTGACAATCTTATCTCACCTACCACTATCACTTCAACTTACACTTTGAGATAAACGGTATTACTCTCCCGCCGAAAACAACAAATAAGGGCTTTCCTCAAGGAAGCACGCTCTCACTATTCCTTTTCAATATTTATTTAAGTCAACGGTCCAGATATCTGAAGGATGGAACCCACTCGCTTTAATATGTAGATAATCTTGTACCTTTCATACAAAGTAAAAACCCTTCAATCGTCATTAAAAATTATCCAGAAAAACTTAAAATTCATTACCTCATTCCCCTCGTCTCTTTCCTTAAGAATATCTATAGATAGAACAGCACTAATAGCTTTTGCTAGGAAAAAAATTAATCTTCACAATACTAAAATTAATTACAAAAATAGAATCATACAGGCAAAATCTGAAACCAAATTCCTAGGAATAACATTAAATCATAAACTAAACAGGCAAAAACATTTCCAAACAATCAATACAAAAATCGCTGAAAAAATAAACATCATCAAAAACCTGAGAGACACTTCGTGGGGATCAGTCCCTAAAACGCTTCTTATGTTTTGCAAGGCCGCCATGAGAAGTATAATATAATATTTGATGAAAATAACTCGTCATTTTTGATGACAATAACTCTTCATTAATAAATAAAACAGAACCATTACAAAGAAGTGCAATGAGATATATTACGGTATACCGTAACTCTACCCCGAATGGATTCATTTACTATGATACAGGCACTCCCCATATCAATTCTCGACTTAAAAATCTAACAATGAAATTTCTCACCAAAAATGTTGCAATATTTGAACCTAACCCTGTCATCAACTCCACACAAAACCTCATTGACTGTAACTTAATAAAAACTCTCACTTAATAAAAATACAGGTTACAAATCACGATCTTTCCACCAAACCAAGACAATAATAGTCCGTTGCTTCCTTATAATTGAAAGTAAAATAAACCTCTGAACGCTATTTAAATTATATGAACACCCCCCATTTCATTTTTAATACTTCAACCAAGTTAAAACAATTACACATTCGCAAGCCTCTTCGAGCTTTACAAAGTCAATCCCCAACCCAATCTTACTTTCTTACACGAACATCGCAACATTCTTACTAACTCAATCTCAATTTATACTGATACCTCTAAGTACGACTCAACTACAGGTTTCGCAATGTGTAGCCGTGACTTAAATTTACAAATTAAACACAAAATCCCACAAATATCCTCTATTTTCACTGCTGAAATCTTAGTCATCAAATATGCCCTTTACCACATAGACACACTTCCTCCCAATGACTTTACAATCATCACGGACAGCAAAGGTGTTTTAGAAACACTAAAATACAGCAGCTGCGTCAAAGAACTTTCATCATGCAGATTAAAACATACCATCACCAGCTTACTTAAAAAGGTCACCAAATGAAATATTTATGGGTCCCCAGCCATGTGGGAATACAGAGAAATGAAATGGCAGATAGACTCGCTAATGAAGCCATAATACTTCAACACACTACATCCATAAAAATACCACATGCAAACTACTTCCCCACATTCTAAATAATCCTATTTAAAAAAGAAACCAACTTCATAAATGGAATACTTTACACCGCAGGCAAACTTTACTACAAAACCATGGTTCCAAAACCCACTTGACAATCGCAAATTAATAACCAATATCTCAAGAATCTGTTCACTTCACACATCGTTAAAGAAAAGCCTCTTCGATAAAAAACTATACGACACTTCATACTGTCTTGCATGCCCCAACACCCCAGAAACCCTTCAACATAACTTTTTTTCATGCAACCAATGCAAAGTACAAAAGAACACGTAAAATAAATTACCACAGAATCAAAATTAGATTCAACAACCTCCAAGATCTTATCTCTGTAATTACATCGAACTCACAAAAAGCACTCAAACCACTCTTATTATACGCTTATTATTTTTCCACTCTTATTATTTTTTTTAAATAATATTTAAAAAAAAATAAACAATCTTTCACTATTCCCGATCAAATCAAAAACTCAAAATTAATTAATTAATTTTTTTCATCATACTTTGAATATCACACAACATTAATTTTATCAAACGCGCCACATATTACCCACACTTACTCTCAACAAATAATGCAGTACATCGCTAGTCATCACAATAAGATAATGAACTCACCTTAATAATGAATAAATTTATACTCAGCTAATCAAGATATTCTATTGGTCTGAGTGCACCAAGGAGCAGTGCGGACCATAAAAGAAACGAAGAAGAAGAAGAAGACCGAGTATTAGTTGGAACGTCTGTCCAGTTGTAATCTGCCACATCGTTATATGTGTAATTCATCTCTTTATTTTACTGCATTAATAAATGATAATTTCAGTTGTGCAGTAATGTGCTTCCATTTCCTATTTTAATTTCGTGCACAAGCAACGTTATTACTAAACAAAACCTTATAGTGTTGCAATGATAACAACACTAGTTTGTGTAAAAATATTTGCTTTAATACGATTTGTTGTTGCGTAATAACCCGGGATTATTATATTTGAGTGTGTGGGGGGCATAATTTTTGTTTGAAAGAAATTTGACTGTACCATATATTTTTTATGGAGATACATGAATGCATAAGCATCTTTTGCTTCTACAATTTGCTGTAGTGTATATTCAAAATGTCGTCGAGTGTTCCAATCATAATAGTAGGATTTCAATGAAATTCTTACATTTTTTTCTTTTAAAGAAATTTAAATGAAATTAACACCCCACCTGCCGATCGGCGCCAGTCTGTAGAAAAGGTGTTAATACCCTTCCCGCTGAGAGTGTGTTAAGAAAGCAAAGTTAGTCGAGGTTTATAATTGGTATTTGATTGACTTCGACTGAAAGCTCCCGAAGAAGGTGCTTGTACGGTGCGATTTTTTCGGTATTTAGAGGATAATTCGGAGCATTCTCTAGGTTTGTAACCGTGATTGCATATCCCCCCGGTTCGGGAATATACAGTTTATTGCAAAAAGTATATCCGATATTCAAATGTGATACTGTCAAGTCACGGCTTTGTTCCCTTATATACATGCTTGTATATAATATCTGTATATAATATGATCAATTCACTGCGTCGGGCTTGTTTAACATTCATCATTACCAGCAAATATTTAGACGGACGGTTCGTGACTTTTAGTAAAAGAGATCGGCATACTCATATTTAATTTTTGTCGCGGTCTTCTGCGGTGTACCGAATGTCACTATTCCTTAATATTCTTTTTCCTTTCACTGTATTTATATGAACACCACGTCCGACTGTTAACATTTATTTAAATATTGCGAATGTTAAATGTAATTTCAATATATTCTTATAATATGACTTATAGCATGCTATACAATATAGCTTTAATATTTGTTTTAATATATATATATACTAAATATATATATTGTGAGGATAAAATTATTCATAATATATATATATACATATATATATATATATGTATATATATGTATCTATACAAATTATTTTGAAACTGAATATTTCGTACATTCAAAATATTTGCGTTACGAATATTAAAACCGTTGAGGTCTCCACGAGTATGAATGAGACTAACACTCTCACTTTCATATAATTTAAATTACACGCGAGTGCATTAAATTTTCTTTTTGTAACAAGTGATAGTGCGATAAATATTAAACATAGGAACCGTAGGTATTTATAGTGTATTTTTTTTATCTTCATTTCTGTAACGTGTACATTTTTATTATAAATATTTGTTTTACGCAGATGTGGCCCTTTTTTTATAAAATACCATTTGAATTTGAATCGTTTTCGGCCATATATCGTGACCTCGTTCACCCAATTCCGACACGTAACGTGCAATTAAGGAGATCCCAAAAAGAAATCAGGATCTTGTCATACATCATCACCTAATCGCTAAATAGAAAAAAAAGGGACTATCACACGACTTATAAGCACAAATTAAAATTAACAGTCGGAATCAGCCAGGAGGCAACTAGAAACCTTTGTTCTCGCAATTGGGGCCGAAAAGGAATAACGAATTAAACAACAATCGCAAATCCTCGCATTTCCAGTTTAATATTTGGAAGGATGTAACAAAATTTAATTGTAAAAGTATAGCTATATAAAATTATCAATGATTAAATTGTAATTGTAATTTGTTGGATATTTCGTAGAGTCATTACTTGCGTTCTCAGTATATGTTATCGAGTTGGCCGTATTTATTATTTATTATTATTAAAGCGTTGTTGTGTGGACGAATGCTAACGTTCAATATGTATGTATGTCGTTACAGCCGAAAATTGTAAAATTAATTTGTATATATTAATGTTGAAAGAAAAATGTGTATTACGAGATATTCAGTTATCCCTATGTAACACTCTTTGTATAAAATGTTTGATAATTAAAACGTCACTAATGTTCAAAAAATAAAACCTCAAAAATAAAATATATATATATAAAATAAAGAAATAAACCTCACAATATATGTATATATATATATCCATATTTACGTATTTTCCCTATTTTGTATTAAGAGATAAAAGCATTTATTTCAAAACATGTTTCCCCGCGGTAAGTCCCAGAGATATACATAATATACAGTAATTTAGCGTCCGCCTTACAGTTAAAATTAAATATACAATTCCCTCTTGTAGGGGCGCGCGCATTTGTAAATATAGGTATAAGTTCTATGTATATAAAATATTCAATTATAATAGATAGATTAGTGTGTAAATAGTTGGAGTTTACTAAATAAATAAATAATATTGTGTAGGCGTGTATGGGAAGAGTACATCAGGAATCAGTTAAATTACGTATGTACTTTTCAAAAATTATATTTAACGAGTATAAATATCGCGAACAAGATATGAGACGATAGAACGCGGGCAAGGTTTCAGCAACGACAACTGAACGTTCCTACACACAATGCGCTCTTCTCTACGAAATCGTCACTTTTAAGGATGACAGTAACAAAAGGGAAAAATGGTGAGGCATCCACTAATTTACTACTCTGCCTGCCAGTTACATCTTTATTACACTAAACAGCTTCCTTCAATTCGAAAAGGGTTACGCTTAAAAATCTGGCAGACAGATGATATGGCTTCCAAACAGTTTTTCCTTGTCGTAAAATAAACGGTGACGGTCAGCTGTGACGCAGCTGACCGATGGTAAACGTAAAAAATGTCTACAGTTCGGCCATCCTGACATTTTAGCCGACCCGGCTAAACCGTTTCACAGACAATTACAAAACGTACTTATAATACTATAACTAAACATAAATTTATATACATTAGAAAGTCTGATGATACATGTAATAAGGGGAAAAATTTTTTTTTTTTTTCATACAGTGATATATAGGGTTTCATATTATCGGGCGCTACAACGCCACTATACGGCATTTGCGTTACCTAAAATCCGTCAATATCTCCAATAACATATCGGTCGAAATCGAGGACTGTTTTAATTTCATAAGGTCCTTTATATTCCGGTATTAATTTTTTATTAACCACGGCTGATGTATCAACATTGCGTATCATTACATAATCGCCTACATTATACACAGATGGATCCTTACGTTTACAATTATAATATTTTTTATTAGCTTCCTTGGTTTTTTCAATATTTTTAGACGCTTTTTGTCGAACTGCTTCTAAGTCTCTGTTATTGTCTATATCAGCTTCTAACAGAACTCGGATACTATCGCTGGTTTCGCCTAATTGGTTAACTCAAAACAATAATCTGCTAGGAGTTTCTTTTGTTGTTCGAGATACTGTATTATTAAGAGCAAATTCGACCTGTGCGAGCACTCTATCCCATTTTTCAGGCGTTTCGCATAATTTCGCAATCATCGGTGAATATATTGGCAAAATTGGTTTGCTTAACAATTGTTTCTTTAAAGTTTCAAAAGCCTCGTTTTCTTTTATTCCGAACACAAATTTGGTATCTTTCTTAATAAGATTGTTAAGTGGTTTAGCAATTATTGAGAATCCTGGCACAAAACGGCGGAAGTATCCCGCAAGAGACATGAATCGAAGTATTTCTTTTGCATTACGCGGGACCGGATAATGAAGTACCGATGCAATGTTATCGTCGTTCGGACGTATTCCTTGAGCATTCATATGGTATCCTAAATAGTCAATTTCAGTTTGGGCGAAAAAACATTTATCTAAGCGGAATATCAAATGATTTCGTCCGGCTGTTTAAAATACTTCCTGCAGAGCGTTAAGATGCTCTTTTATCGTCGCAGTTGCAATCAGAAAGTCATCAAAAAAGGTTAAAACTTTTCCTGTCCTAATTAGTTTTGAAAAAATGTTCCGAATAAGACGAGAAAAAACTTTTGGTGCATTTGTCAATCCGAAAGGACAATACAAAAATTCAAATTGACCAAGGGGCGTAACAAACGATGTAAATTTTACAGAATCCTCGGCCATCTTAAGATTAAAATACCCGTCCTTTAAATCAAGTGTTGTGAAATACTTTTTATTTTTTTAATTGGTCAATATTATCGTCAATCAACTGGCTCTTTATCTCTAACTGGCTCTTTATCTTTATCTGGAAAATTATCTTTAATTGTAATTTTATTCAATTCGCGGAAATCAACACAAAGCCGCGTTTCACCGTTCTTTTTCGGTACTAAAACAATAGGACTAGCATATGGTGAATCGCTTGGACGAATGTATGTACAGTAGTTATAAGAAATATACAGTACAAGTAACCAATGATTACAGTTAAAGTTAAAATTTCCACTTTGCATGCATATAATATATATGTACAATTACTATTTACAACTACTATTTACAATATAAAGAAAAGAAAGAAAAAAAAAAGAAAAGAAAAATAAGATAGAAACATGGAGAAGTGGCAGAACAGAAGGGTATCAATGTGCCTTTTCGCAGACGCATGCTTTTAAGTTATGTGATAAAATCAAGGAGTCTGGACTGCGCAAGCCGGGTGGGCGCCATCACAGCGTCCCCCCACAGGGTCCAGGGCCAGTCAAATAATGCAATACAAGTCAATAATAAACTGTAATAAATATAATAAATAGATAATTAAAATGGTAAAAGTCATACAGTAAAATAAAATAGTAAAATCATTCAATGCTATCCAGGAGCGGAAAATGGAGAGTACCGGGTTGTAAAGGGTTCCGTCTGGAAGATATTAATGTTAGAGGCGCCACCTGTGTTTCGGTGTCGAGAAGCTGTAGTCGCTTCCAGGCTGTCCGGAAGGGCTTGTGGGACGTCACCCTGCGGTATCTACGAGGCGTGTTCCACGTAAATATTTCTGGACCACGCCACTATTTCGGACACCATGAGGCGCGTCATGAGGGCCCCGTAACGTGGGGAAGTATTTCGAGCGGGTGACCGCAGCGCCGGCACCGTTTGTCATCTTGCCCCCATCATCGAGCTGCATTAAGCGGCACGACGTCCAGCCGAGCTCGGTGAATGAAGCGCCAATCGGCAAATCTGGTGGAGCTGCCCGTCCTCATAACGTAATTACTCACTCGAAAACCTTCCCCTGGTCCCTCTTATCCAGTAAGGATGCCAGGTAGTGCTCCGCCACTGCGTTCCGTACCCTCCGGATGATTTGCCCCCCCCCCTCGCACGCGGAGGGACAATGATCATCCTACCGGCATGGCCCCGTCATTCTAGCGAGAACTCGTCTCGCCCATCATCCCACCTCCAGCGGAACCCGACCCTGTTGCCGGCCCTGCAGCAGTCCTTTCGCGCCCGCGACCGGAATCCGAGGCCGAGCCCGCGGATTCCCGTGCGAATTCCCCGAGCAAAGACCCCGATAGGTAATTCGCACAGTCCTCCTCCGGAGGGTATAAACGAACACGTCCCAGCACAGCGTAATCCAGCGCTGACTTCGCTATTTGTGCCACAAATATGTCCCGCGCAGTCAGCATTTTGAATGCGTGGGCCACAGTCATGGCATCAGCGACGTCCGCGAGCGGGAGAAGTCCACATCCACCCCAAGCGGGGGGCATGTAGACCACCTCCGCGCTCGCGCGCTGTGGCAGGTTTAGCCAACCCTTGGCCAGGCGTTTTATGTATTTGTCGGC
>JABFPT010003961.1:0-12872 GCA_022817245.1 Nixonia krombeini
TCGTTGGATAGATCTCAATGACCGGAATAAGATGGTGTTTTGCTCATTTTAAAATTCTTAAATGGAGCAAAGTTACAGCGTGAAAACTGTGGAACTCCGAAAATCACGTCTCCACATCATAATTTACATCTTTTTTCTCGAATATCTTCGCTTGTAATGATTGGAGGGACCAACATGGGTAGTGATTCTTAATGTACGTTGCGAGATCTATCTGATGGTATGTAATTTAATGCTGAATTCCAAAGTTGATTTTTCGGAAAATATTGAAGGGAATATGGAGAAATTAGTACGTGCGCGTGGAGGACATCAAGAAGCACCTTCCATGTTGACTCCTCCGACCATTAGGGAGAGAGATATTAAGGAAAAAAGAGAAAACTGGTGAGGATAAAACAAAAATATGCGAAACATTTTTTTTCGTTTTTTCTTCTGTTTTTCACAATACACGATGAGCGTTTGAATGTGGAGTTCGAATCTGTACCGAAATCGCGGCACTTCCAATTTTTTTTTTTTGTGATTTTCCAAAAATAGTGTGCTAACTTCCCAAGGATTCATTTCAGTCATAACTATCTTACCACACTTACACTGATGAATCGGTTGAAATGTTGAAAATAAACGGTCAAAGTCCAGCGTGAGTTCAGTCGTAAAAAAAAAGATAATTTTTTTAAAATCGACCAGGAAGTGACATATTTCGCCGGTTCATTCGCAGGTAAAGACTTTTTGCGAGATTCGAGCGCTGCGATAGCGTAAGCCAGTCGGATGACAAACGATCACAGCTTCTCTTTCCGATCCTACCTATCCCCCTCCCATTTATCCCAAAGGAACGAGAGCCAGGTCGACAGGGGCGCTCAATCGCGGATTAAAATATAGATTTTATTGTTTTCGAGCGGCGCTTCCTCGCGATTTATACAGCCATTAGTCAGGCTGTCACCTCGAAATCATGCGTGTACTACAATTCACATTCATCGAGGTAGAGTTTTACGAGACACTCCATTACAAGTAGTCGGGCGTCCATTTGGATGATACAAACGCGGGGACTGTCCAAGGCAGATAAATGATAAAGAGATTAACCAACGAGGAGAATTTGCCATGGGAATAATGCGTTTAGCAATTTACGAGGTACAGGATGGCGATACGCGCGGGGGATACACGCGAGTCGGAAACTTTTTTACCCTCTTCCCCCCACCCCCCTTTCATCCCTGTCCATCGCGTCACTCCAGGCTCCCCAGGGTCACAGATAGCGGACGAACTCGACAGTTCTTTGCTCCACCTTTCCCTTTACTTATTTCAAAGCTTCTTTTTCTTACGCGTCGCAATTGCATTTCCAGCTGCAGCCTTTTGCGTCACTCGAAAACGGATCCGACTCGCCTCCATTTCGAGCAATCCTCTTCAGGTTCGAGGCATAACCGCCTTATTGTTTGCGCCAGGCTCGCCTGAGCCTGATCAGCCATGGCAGTCAGTGGAATCCTTTTGCCATACACGTTTCCCTTATTTCGCCGACCTCGTTTAATCGACCCGAGTAATACCAACATTATGCATGCAAAGAGACGTGATCCGAATCTTATCAGCGGCAGTCTTAACGTACCTGTCGACGTTGAATGATCGAGTACGCCGGCGAAACGAGAGATGTCAGTCCTCTTAGTTTTCGCGGCGGAAATGGAAACGGTCTCAATCCATTCAGGAAAAGAGCAACGTCTGGAATTCGTCTCAATGGAGTTCCAATGTCTGCCAGAGATCAGCCAGACACTGCCGTTGAGATAATTCGGAGATAATTCTGACAATCCGAAAATGGGATTAGATAAGGAAAATGCGAGCTTTTCTTCGCCTAATGTTCGTCTGCCGCGGTGAACGACATGTCCGTCGCGCTAAATAACTGCTATATCCTTCCTCGTACTTGATTTTGCGTTTAATGGCGTGGACTGGAGTCCATGCGATTGCAATTAGCGGACAACCGGTCGCTGATGGGTCGAGAACCACTGCCTTACTTCGTTCCTCTTGTACCTTCGCGAAGAAGTCGGGACAATAATGCGCCAAAAAGAAATCCGCTGGTGTTAAGAGACTAAATTAATGGTTAACAAACTCTGTCAAATATTCAAATGTCTTTACTGAAATATCAGGCAACATAATTTGAAAATTGGGCCCTTGAAGCGTTCGTGTGATATGCGATCATTTTTCCTGATGTATTAAGCGTGCCGAGAACCTGGAAAGAAAATAGATCTGCAGTGTCATACTTACTTTTGTATTATTCTTTACTTAACTAATCATCTCCGATAAGTCATATCATTTGTATAATTCTTTCACCACTCCTTTCTTTCTGGCCCATACATTGTTTCATTTTACACGCGTAAGGCAGTTCACCCCGTATAGTGTCAAAGTACGCAAAGTAGTAAATGTCAGAGTTTACCCCAATAATGAAAAACAGACGGTACAGATCACTTTGTTGATACCTCCGTATCTTGACCAGCAACTGTGCAAATCAATTTGCATCCCGACTGGGACTTTCCAATCCAGCAAATCTGCGTGTTGGCTACGCGTGTTTACAAGGGCGTTTCCGAAACGTCGTCATTACAACTACGTCACCCAGAGTGTCATCCGATACACCCCCGAAGCCCAGAAAACCATTTGCATAATCCCTCCACGACTTCCACCCAGCCCCTCTCAACTTACGTCTCTTTTACAGCCCGCAATAATATACGTGGCAGTTTTACAGTCATCTGCGCGCAATATTTTTCAAGTGTGGCAGACCGAGCGAAGGCGATTTTAAGCTCCTTTTCGTCACGACATCCTTGCGCCCGGAGGTATCGCGTGCCGAAGGTTACATCGACCGGTTGCTCTCAAACCCCCCTTGCCCCCACGACTCGTTTTCCGGCTTCCCCATTCTGCCTGGAAACGCGCGCGCAATCCGGCCGACGCTTTATGAGAAACCATCGAAGACTTCGCTCAAATGAGTCCGACGTGCTCGCCAACTGCCACTGCAACGGAAACTGGCCCGAGCCACGACTGGAGAGCCACTAAACTACACAAACGCTGAAATTATGCCACTTTGCGAGCGACCGGCAGCTTTTTCGTGTTCCGGAACGTTCCTTCGCTTGGCTTCAGCTTTATTTACCACGGTCAGCAGCCACGTAGGCGCGCTCAGAGGTACTTGTTCGGATGTCAAATACGATTTCCTCTCGTCGCCCACAACGATGTACTTGTGCCACGCTTAATTGCCTCCGTGTACTGTCGACGTTCGGTAATATCGAGTGAACATGATACGCTCAGGGTCGGAACTGCTGAACGTTGATATTCGAGCGCCACGGCACTTCACTGACAGAGCAAATTATTTAAACGCGGCAACTCGAGACTCGTTATGTGCAGTTGAATTTTAATAATTTTGTTATCATCCCTGGGTTATTATGCAACTTCAACTCCTGGCAAGGAGAAACGAATTTTCGCGATACACTACAAATAAATCTAAACAAATAAATCCAGCGGAACATATTGCCTTGGAAGATAAGTGACTCATATGCTTTTATCCCGACGGATCGTTAACGAAGAAAATCCGACTAAGTTTTCTCGATTAAATGTTACTTTCGTTTCCAATGAGGGACGTATCCCCGCAGGAGATAACTACCACGGAAATCATTATTGCAACCGTAACGCAGCTCACGACGAGCAGGAACGATTAATTACTGTCCGTGTCAAAAGGTCAGACCGGTTCTCGTTCAATTTGATAAATTTCTAAAAGCCCCGCCATCGCCTCCTCGCAAAGGTACGCTTTGAAGTAGTCGTAGCGACTGCAAGCAATCGCCGAAACTCGTAAATGTAATTCCTTTCGGTCGAACCTTCATATGTATAAGCAAATTGGGGTCGTTCATTTCAACAAACGTGATCAAGTGGGAGTGTATCGCACAAATTAATCAGTATAACCAAAAGAATATTTCCATGTTTGATAATGCGGTCGCTCAAGGCGTGGGATTGTTTCCCGTTTTTTTTTTAATTTTTTCTTCGCGCAGAGAAACGTGGTGCGACGATATTTAAAAGTTCACGGACCATTATTTCGTTGCCAGCGCTCGCTGTGTACTGGTACCTCGGCTGCAGTTAAAACTAGTCCTCGACATGCTTGAATCGCAATGGCGTCGTGTATACAAGGCTCGGTGTATTGGTTACGCCGTTGCCGGTGGATAGAACGAGGATCGCCACTGTTGCCGGTAGCATTTGTAAACTAGCTTTTGATAGCGTCAGGAAGGCAGGCGGAAAAGCCTGCGAAGCTTCCAGCACCCCTGCCCATCCCCTCCGCTCACTTTTGCCTTCAATTTCTGCCGACTCGCACGAATTTCCCTGAATGGCACATCGGCCAACGAGGAAATAACGGACCATCTTTTGGAGTCGTTTCCGCGCATTTTTACATCGATATAACGCACCGAATGCTCCGCTCGGTCGAATTCAATTCACAGACCGTGGGGGGAGCGTCCGAACGAGCAAGCGGACTCAAAAATGAAAATATTCTTGCAGGGATCGACGCTACGCCGACGCGTTTCATCCTCCCTTTTGCACCGGCGAATTACAATCGTCACTTTCTCCCAGTCACGTATCAGTCTCGAGATTTCCCCCATCGGATGTGAAAAATACGTTTTCCGCGTGGTTGAAAGGCAGCTCGGATCCAGGACTCCCTCCGATTGTAAATTCATGCACGACAAATACTTTACGTGTCCCATACACGCGTCCACCCGCGTACGTCTCCGATTCGTGTTCACCGCTCGTCATAGCAACTCTCTCGCATAGGTCCTCTACTCGCTTTCGGAAGCTTTGCCTACACAAGTGCAAACAAACGCAGGACGGATGGACATACGTCATTTGGCGTACGGCCAAGCAGAGCGGCATACGCCGCGGGCGCATGTGCAGGAGTTTGCGTTTCCGTTTTTCGGCAGATGATGCTTCTCCGAGTGTATATGCATACGGGAGAAAATACGAGCGTGCATAGAGGCTAGAGCGTAAATGGGAGGCGGCGCAAGAAACGTGCGATCACAATCAATAAAAAGAGAAATTGTAATAGGAAAGACAGTAGATTATCGCAAATTATAAGGCTGGTATTTACAGAGCATGTTAGGTCTACAAAGTAGTTTCAAAAATCTATTAAGGAAATTCGAATCTCGGTTTGGAGAAAAAGTAAGTAGTAACTAAAAAGTTACGGGACAATATTTTACCGTAAAATAGTTATGAATTGATTATATGTAAATACACCGAATTAATTAGTATACCTAATATACTCTAGTCTCAAAAATTGTGGGTGCCATAACACCGATACTCTCGTTCGAGGTTTTGGTGTCGCATCTCTCCACGGAAACGCATATGAACGACGTATTATTATTTTATGAAGAGATTACGCGATGCACTTTGTGATTACGACTTCGCCAGTACACGAAGCAGCGCACAAACATCTTTATACCTTTAGTCTTGTGTGCCAAAGTGCATGTGGATATTTAAGACACACGGTGCTACGTAACGCAAACGCTACTTGCATGTTGTTGCAGATTTCTGTTTACTCACCTACGGAGTAGTGTTTGCTTCGTAATTGACTTGGAGCATCGAGACCCCAAGCCTCTTATGACGATGTCGAGGACTCGATGCGAGTTATTTACCGTTCGCCAGAACTTCCCCGTTCTCGTTTCCTTCCTGATGCATTATCTAGCCGGATTCTTCAATTGTGCCAAGCCGATCGATTTATCGGCCAATCACGTGACATTAAGAACGACAGAGGTCTTAACTGAGCGATTCTCTAATCGAATATTTCTGCGCTACTCGCCCGCTTGAACATCGCGTGCCTACGAGCAATTCTGAATTTGTCGTGGGAATATTGGCTTTTTGATCAAAAACGTTTTGAATCGCTTGATTTAGAAGCTGATTGGTTCTAAAGATAACGTACAGATTAACAGGAGTTTCACGGCTAAGTATTGAATAGAGGCACGAGGTGTAAATGTTATCGTGAAGATCAGCGAACAAAGATTCCTTTGTTCGATTTTGCAAGTTGAAGACAACCCTGTATGCGGCTCGTTCGCGTTAAGTAACGTTATTATACTTCGAGGATAATGTAAGCAGTGTCATGGAAAGATAATTCTCAGCGAGATGTAATGTAGCTCCGGGGGTAATCTCGGATTTACCATGTGCAATAAATTAGTTGCGCGAAAGACGAGAACATCATGTTCAATAGGACTGTACGAGGAAATTTTGTCGTGTAGGGATGTGATAATTTGGTAAGCTCCTTCTCCAATGAAGTTACAATATATTCCATCAAACCTGGATGAGGTGAAAAGCATCAGATTTCTAATCTGTATCGCTTTTACGATCAAACTGAGGAAGAATTTAAACGTACCAATTAGGGAGAAACAAAGGAAATACTTTCATGAAAAGATTCAGATCAAAATTTGTTTGCTTAGGTTAAGATAGACTTCTGATGGCTTTCACTAAATGTCTTGTATTTATCAAAAGTTGAAGATAAATGTTCGCTGAATACGGTGGAATTTTTGTAACGTCAGAGAAGAAGTTGAATATGATTATGATTCCGAGATTCGCGAATTCGCGCATCAGAACGGCCGTGAAAAGATGGCTCGGAATGTGTGGAATGTACGAGGGTAGGAAAGTGGGAAACGGTTGCTACTTGGTAACCAAGAGCGAAGGAAGAAAGGATGCTTTGAAACGCTAACCATCGGTGTGGCTAGCAATGCTTTTCCCTCCTTGTAAATTTCGGAACGTGAGTTACGTTAAGACAGGTATCTTTCCTGAAAATACCTTTGCGATGGGGTGACTGTGGGAAGAGGGTGGGAGTGAAATGTAGGTCAAGTCGAAGGGTTGGCTTTTTCGCTATTTTTATTCCCTTCGTTCATCACGGTAAACACTCATTAAATTTCGCAGAAATTTAATGATCCGAGCTCCAGGGTGCATAATGGTTCCGTATTTTTAGAAAGGACGTTGAGTAGCGCACAGTTTAAAACGGAAGCGGAACAAAAAGCTTGTTCAATAATGGGCCGTTGTTCTGGGCAAGTAATTGAGATATTTAAATTAGAGGGCAAGCCCATTTTGTTCGTACTTTTGTTGATTTGTTTTGAAACATGATTCAGCACAACCCTCCGTGAACTCGCGTTATTATATCGTGACTCCATGTTAGCTTTTCGAGTTACAACGATGAACGTAACGAATGAAAATTTAATTTCATGAATAACAATTTCTGACAGGGCGACATGCGCGATGTAAATCCATTTCCGGATCGATTGCTGAATAAGTTAATTAATTTCGTATTAGCGTTGCACAGCTACCGTGTCACTTCGTAGGAAATTGAAATTAGTACGGATCTCGTTTCCGGTTGACAGTGCAGCACCTTTCTGGTGAACCTGACTGGAAACAAAAAGCCTGACTGGCATCGCATATCCAGCTTCTCGAATTAAGTTTATCCGCCATCTACTTCTCCGTGTACATGAGCATTTTAACGCTTTAATGCACTTTAATACCACGCTTATTCTCAGAAGCCATACAAATGTTGTAATTAACCGCTTGCTAAAGCCACGAATCTCAGCCCGGTTGCTTTATCCGTTTTAGCGTTCCTGGTCACGCAATTGACTTCTTTTAGGGCATAGTTGCGCCAAAGTATAATCAATGATCGTGCCAAGATCGTTTGAATGTCATTCAGCTTATTACGTCGCGCATTGCAGTTTTCAGGCAGCGGAGCCGATTGATCCTTTCCTAATGACGCGACGATGCACTCGCGTGACGTAAATGAACGTACGTGTGTATTTGTTTACACGATAACGAGTAGACCGCGTCGCGCGCGAGTCCAGAAGTGCAGGTTATTTTGCACATGCACATGCACATCGCGGTTGCCTGTTGGAAAGAGAGATCCCATCTACCAATCTGGCGAGCTAATAACCGAGCGGTATTGGAACTGCAGCTTGTTTCAGAGTACCGAGGTTGGGTCAAATCATATTGGAGTAACGCAAACGCTCCACAATAGTAACAATTACATGCAGCCGGTGATGCTGGCAAAATCGTTAGAGATAGAAACCCAAAGGGATCTGCCTCGTCCGATGTGGTCAAATAAAAGAATTTTACCCGTCTGCAAATGTTGGCGATATTTATTTCAAGTTTTATGAAACAAAAATGTTTATTGACGAACTGTTACAGATTTTCAATAAATGCTACTCCATTTTGAGGGGCTGGTCGATGCAGGTAGCAAGCTTCTTCCGTTTTGTTCGTTCAACCATGCGATGTTAAAACTTTAAAACGACTGTTTCCGAACGTTACAAGTAAATTGTTATTGTTTAAGTAAAGTATCTTTTCGTTATCACAGGTGACTATAGACACCCAACTAAATTTTGTATCAGTTAAGAACATCAGCTGTGCATAAATAATTCACAAAATTTAATCATTTTAACGCGCACTTGTTTACAAATCGTTATATGTTACTTTTGGATATTCGTTCTATGTTAACTTGAGATACCTTGAATAAAAAGTCTATAACTTGGCTATAATGTGACAAAGTATCAGTAGTTACATTCTGCGGCTGAATGTGACCTCGCAGACAATTCCACCGAAGGAGAAGAGTTAATGACATTTCTAGGTAAGCTAAAAGTAAAGTGGAAATTGAAACATTTTTATCAGCTGTATCGGGCGCAATTTTCCAAACGATTCGGAATGAATTACACGTTTTAAACGAGTTTATCAGAGTCGATTTTCAATGATCAATTCCTCCGCGTGTTCGCCCATTCATTCCGGATGGTAGCCTTAACGATCGACGTTTCATTCTAACGTCAGCCGATCATACATCAACGTTTTGACACAGCCACAAAACGGCCGCAGGGCAGCCGCTATAACGTCTATAATCGAAGCGCCGCCGTTCGACCTATTCCTGCTTCCCCGATCTTTCGTTACTGACCAAACTTACCCTTCAGCCAGGCAAAGCACGGCAAATCCGTTCTCCGCGTTCTTGAGGCGGGTTAAAGTTCCATTATGTACTTTGGACAATATCTCTACCGCTTAGTTTGCATTCGCCGACCAAACGGGGCCATTCGCGGTCTGCTGAGCACCATGTCTCGGTCCAGGTTTACCGACGCTCGTGTCCGTATCCTTCGAAAGCCGCTCACGGAAATTTGCAACGGGAAAAATGCGTGTTTCTTTACCGCTTCGCGTGTTTCCTGCGAAGCTTTGATGCATTGCGAATTTTCGTCGTTCACCGGGTAGTGCGATACCGCTTCGAAAATCGAAAAAGCGTAGTCTGTCTACAATTCCAGGTACTCGATAGAACGTTTATCGAACTTCTAACGAAAATAAATAAAATACAATCAATATTGTACTTGTTTTGGCTAAGTCGGTGAAAAGTTGGAATCTCGAACAAAGGCACCCACCCTCGAATCCCCCTATTTCGAGTGTGGGATGGAAAAATGATTTTCTACTTTGCCGAAACATGTATCCCCCGCGGCGACAAAACGTATTTGATTATCCGTATTGATTGGTTTGTTCGCGCCCGTCACTCCTGTTTTATTTCCATAGATTTCACGACCATCGTACGTAGATGCGTTTATACATATTTATGAATGACCCTACGTGCCGACCGGATAAAATATGTCCCGGAGTCGGAGAGAAAGAGGACCAGACGCAACGAACGGTACGCAACCGCGATTCATAATCTAGACGTATTCACGAAGGCAACCAGGAAGAAAACGTCAATCTCGCCATATTTATAATCATGGAAATGTAATTTTAATAATTGAAATTTACATTTACACGCATATTCGACTGTACGATCGCGATACGCTGCGCGACTGTTTCCGGCGGGAATGGAACAGCTGAATTATTTAAAGCATCCCCCCGCGGAACTGTATCAAGTGGGAAATAAGAAAGGCAAGTCATTAGGGAGCTGGCAACAGTTTCCTGAATTCGGTGTATCGCCAGTTCGGGTTTCCTGGTCATAGTTTCTTCATGGCAATTGCTTTACGAGGTTATCCACCGTATAACGGTTCCCTGAGCCGGAAGTGGATTGAAGTCGTCCGTAGAATTGTGGAAAGTGGCCACACTCGCTCACGCGAGCTTAAGGGCTGCGGAGAAAGCCGTATCTTTCGTGTGTCGAATGGAAAGCGCGTCATCTTCAAATATTTCCCTCTCTCGAATACGCCCCCGCGGACGTTCAAAATGTAGCGAAATTCCGGCGAGCAGATCGGCTAAAGTAAGCTGCGGTAATCGCTTATCCCCACGACGTTCCGGATTAATTCCCTTTCTTATCTTATTTATTTCCCCGAAGCTGCTCGAAGCACCTCGGCAATCGATAATGGGATGGGTGACGGTGGCGTTCCCAAGAACGACTGAGAGAACCGCCTTCATAAATATTCACGATGAAATCTACCCTACGATAATAACGGGCCCTGAAACGTACGAGAGCCCCGGCATATCTGATGGAACGTGGCGTGTGCTCGGGCTGTCTCGAGCGTTCGTATCTTCAGCTCGGCGGATTGCGATTCTCCCAAAACGCCGCCGCTCAACTTGCCTCCTTGTCACGGCTCTCTGCATGTATATATGGATGCGGCAGATACACCCAGCGAACTTGGGCACGGGGGCGTAAACTATTCAGCACCTTCGTATTCGGCGTTTCGAGTTCACGCTAATGCGGATACTACGCGCGAGTTAAATCCCAACTGAGGCAATAATACCGTCTACGCCATCAAATGAATTCTAATTCGTCACTTTGCCGAACGCGCGCGAGCTGCAATAATAATTAAGCGGATGGGATTTATGCTCTCCTCCACCGCCTATCAAAGAATCGAGGGGGGAGGTTGATTTCGACCATATTTCCCGATCGCGGCAAACTTCCCCGAATACGTCCCTGCGGCTTCCATAACTTCCCAGACACGTGATATTACGGCACGGGTTACTTCGCGTTGTTTGCGACACTGGTAAATTCGCCGAGATTTGGCGACTGCGAATCTCGGTCTTTATCTTTCACAACGAATTCACTCTGGCGTTGCTTCAGTCTTACGGATCATTCTACCAGCATGGCAGGCATTCACTTTGCCCAACTTTGCGCCGCGTCTCGCACATATTTTCACCCAAATTCGAAGGCCCACCACTGTCTTCGATTTTCGGCATCCCTGCGCGGTAACCCCTGGAGGAAATTGGATGAAGTTCCGAGATTTTGTAGCGATTACAGCCGGTTCTAAAATTCGCCACGTCCGGGGAAGACGTTACTGCCACTACGTGTTCCATCTCTTACGACGGATCGAATTGCTGCGGACTGGCGATACGTATGAGATAACGCGGCTTCTGGGGAGGAGTAAATTGGCGAAAACTTCCGTGGCTTATTTGGGATAGAACCATTTTCCGGGACGCGATCTGTTGGCAATCCCGCAGCGACTGAGCCGCTTTCCGAATACCGTGTATTTTCAGCCGACGCTTCTGGAGGTGCGCAGTGTATATTAATCTATCCCGCATTCCGAGCCCACGTAGAATTGCACTTCGTTACTTCGGCACCTTTTCTTCGACAATTCCTCCCATGTTGTTTTACCACTGTTCGCCCGAAATAGAGCGCGTAGCCAACCGGCAAATTGAACGCCACATGCCGGGCTGAAACGGCCGCTGGGATACACGGCGAGCTTCATAAAGAAGAAACTAGAAGTTATAGCACGCCGAATGTAGACAATAATTCCGTTATAACGAGAAGCTACAACGATCACTCCCGCTTCAACGCCGAGCTAATCTAAATACTCTGTTCAAAAGATGGATTAGGTTTTTTCCCCAAACTTTATTTGAACACATTTCGCAGTCTTCATTTCCTCGTCAAAATGAAGACATCGTCTGTATAAAGAATTTCGCGCGACGTATTGACATATCTCCAGATTCCAAGGAATATGCCCAACTCACGATTCAACATTCAGATGAAAAAGACATTATGGCCGTTGCTGAGTTACCAAATATTTGAGAACCATGTTGACAAGAAGTGTTCCCCTCTATAGATTACCCAAAAAAAAAGAAGTTCGTAAAGAAGGCTTTCATCAAACAAGGCGACGTTTGGTTACTTAATGATATAACATCATTATTTTAATTGTTTGTCGAACACATAGTATCTCGTTGGATGTTTGCCGACAACGAGAAAAACGAGCGCGGACGAATTCCGTCGGCACACAGAAAGTGGCAAGACGTAACACGACACACAATACAGGCTCCAGTGGCGAGCCGGAGTCTCTCTCAGCTATTCGGCTCCCATTCTACCATTCTCCGTCTAGTGGTTCTTTGTTGAATTAGGCACTCCAGCGGCCTTTCCAGTCTCGCCTTGGGACATCGTTACACGATGAAGAGGGATTCTTCGTTCCGCTCCACGCCTTCTTTCCCCCTACCACGATTTACCTCGTGATCCGCACACGGTAGTGCCGCGCGGAGGATAAAAGGAGCAAAAAGGGGATGGAAAAAGTGGAAGGTACAGAAACCAACTGGTGGACGACTATCGGAAAAGTTCCTCCAACAAGCGTCTGGCGAGTCGGAGAGCGAAACGCCGGGGACGGAGGAACGGAAAGTGCCCCGCAACTGGCCGGATGATTATATCGAAAATGTTTCCAGCTACGGAGGATACGGATCCACCGTTCTTTTGTTCCTCGTACCACGCCATTTTATTCTCGCAGGCTTTCCGTCTCATCCTGCTTGTTCTTAATTCCTCTCTCCACCTTCCCCCCTCCCCCCTTTCCATTTCCTCCATCCAAAAAGAGCTTTTGAAATCACAACAAGCGCAATTTTTCCACAGAAAATTTTAATACACGCGAGTCGCTAGCCAGTATCTTCAAGATTTCTACGTCCACGATTCATTCGGCAATTTAGAATCGGAAGTTGGGTTATGACAACCATACGCTGACGCATGTATT
>JABFPT010003963.1:0-12866 GCA_022817245.1 Nixonia krombeini
GGGAGGAATGTAGAGGCGAGCATGCGCGGGAGAGAGGAAGGAGAAGCGGAGAGGGGAGGAGAAGAGGGTGGGGGAGTGGGGGAGGTGGGAGGTGGGGGGTGTGGGGGGGGGGGGGGGAGGGGGGGGTGGTGGGGGGGGGGTGTGGGGTGGGTGGTTGGGGGGGAGGGTGGGGGGTGGGGGAAGAGGAGTCATACGCACATACACACAAAGAGCGGCACGCATGTCGTTTCTCGAGGCACTACTCCGTACTCCAACATACTGCCTGCTGCTGGCTCGTCGAGACTCGCCGGGGTCACGAATAAATAAACACTAGAAGCAAATCTTCAAGTGCCGTTTTCCGTCTTCGCAAAGAATCGGTCCCGCTTCTCTATTCCGGAATTCGCTCTCCCAGTCGTTCCTCGGTTTCGCACACGTATATACACGGTCCCTCTTGCACACATGCACACACGCACGTTCACACACGACCACAGACACGCGAACGTCCGTACTACACGGTCGACTTTGTCGCTTTGAAATTGTGCGACTAACGTTTATGCATTTACCGTGATTGGGCGCAAGAAGTCGTACTTCCGAATTATTGACATCTTTCCTTTTGCACACCCACACTAACGACGTGTTCACTAACTCGCCCGACCGAGTACTGACTACAGACTACTCGAGCGACCACTGTACATCGAGACATCGATGGTCGAAGAGAGAGGGGGAGCGCGCGCGCGCACACACACACTACTTACGCGAAAGTGTACGCGCGCGTCTTCGTGTATGAACAAGAAGAAATAAGCGGCGTGCGCAGGCGCCGCCAACATTCGCCGAGCGCATTTCAACGCTGCTTCTCGTCACATATGAGATCTAGTGTTTTAAATCATAGTATGCCTTTCCTGTATCTCTCGTTACGCTGCCTACGCCAGTATTATCACAAACTGGACATTTTGCAATACATTAGCACGTAATTTTAAAAGACACACGAAAGTACACCTACCTTAACCTGAAATATGCAGCCAAGGAAATATTCATTCTTACGTTAAGAACCAACCGTTCCCTAAACATTCAAATCGCGATTACCTACTCGACAAAGTCAGAATTTTTCCTGTGGAAGGGAATGAATGCAACCGTTCGCGTTGCGCGTTACACGGTCAGACACGATCCGTCTTCGGTGCGCAAACTCGTACGTGGCCGTGCTCGTACTCGTGGTCGTACTCTCGTGTACGACGTGTAGAGGTTGCATAGACGGGCTTCACGCGAAACGTCTATACACAACGACATGTAGTAAATATGGAGGATCGCGCGCGCGTGTAGGAGTATGCGGTAGCGTGCGTGCGCTCAATAGTGTAGGTGTGCGAATCAGCGAGTGTACACAGAATAAGTGTAGTGCTACTCCAGGAACGGACTCGTGCCGGCGGTGGCCCCGGTAGTGCGCCCGTGCGCTTTTATCAAGAGCATTGGGTTGCCCAAAATGCCGGGATGCTTGACCCTTGCGGTTATTTTATTCTCGTTACGAATTATATGAACTTATGCACTCTCCTGATTTCTTCTCGAGTCAAAATAAAGTAATTAAAGATCGGCAGGAATGACTTCCCGGATTTTTCAATTAAGGAAATAACGTCATTTCCCATTTTAGATCTTTTCAAATTTTACCATCCCCGTTATCGATGTTATTTGTGGACAGCAGCTGGAGCAAGGATGGATTTATTCTGAGATTGATACGAATGAATCTGACACGCACTTTGCAGCTACATACTTCTTCGAATGTAATCCTTACAATCACTGTTATAAACAGCTTTAAGAGTAGACTGAACAGATTGTTGTTATGAGAGAAATAATTAGTTTATGTAAAAGAAGTATCGTTAAATCATTTGTGAATGATCGATATGTTACTTACATAATTGTGGTAAAATTGAAAGGTTTAAAACTCATTGTAATGAACAACGGGTACAATGTATGTTTATAATATGGACATAAAACATAGTTGGAAAGAACTATTTATATAAAATATAATTGTCATTACACAACATTTCAAACAAATAATGAAATAAATAGCATAGATACAGACAAGGAAGCAGATATACGCAATAAAAAACAAAGATAAAAAAAATTAACTGATACGGACAGTAAAGAATGTAAAATAAAATATAATAAAACTGAAAAGTAAATCTTAAATAAGAAATGTATTATAACAAATTAATATTCGTAAAAGTTGCAAATTTCAATTATTTACAGGAGAAAAGTAATTAGCTGTTTTTAATAGCAAGTTATCGTAATTAAAATTACGATAACTCTGATTGGAGACAACACAACAGAATTTTCACTGTTGGAATGCTTGAATTAATTTTCATAAAGGTAATTAAATGAATATAATGAAATAATTAAAATATAATTCACAGTACTATATTATGTATGAATTATGTTATTACATTACTTATATGATTCTATTAATTAGATTATGTGAAATTGTACTTAATTTTAGTTCGTTACGGATCAAAGAGAATAGTTAGCTTTTTCCTCTAAGGGAGAAACATTTATTGATAACGTTCTTTTGCTAAATTTGTGTGTTCTGTAGGTTATTCTCACTGTATTTACCGAAAAAGTTACTAAAAAATGTAGTTGATGGGGAATTCACGAAAATCAATTTATTCATGTAATTATGCATATCTCTATGCTGTTAATTCGCAGCAAAGCGGTTCAAGACATATTTCTTGCTATATTTGTACACATTCAACTAATATGTGCAATTAGACAATGTTGAAGTGCTTAAGCAAGTTTGACATTGTTTATTTTGTATTAAATTTCTACTGAGTGCGATTGGTAAGATTATTTTAAGGTAACTTTATTTAGATTATTTATTTTAAGGTAACGATTGGTAACTTTATTTTTAAATTGATCTCATAATAAGAAATTTTTAAGTTACCTAGGAATTGTTAAGACGATCTAGTTTTAGATAATGCATGTTCGATATGTATTTTTTTATTTTGCAATTACTCTTTAACTTGGATACGAGTCTTGTACATTATTGTAATTGTTACAAATATAATCCTAATTTAAAGTTATCACATTTATATATATATTAACCAGAAACAACGACATTTGTCCTATCCGTACCAATTACATTTTTTCATTAAAACATTTAACAATGTCTTTAACTGGTTTGATTCAAATTTTCTCGAACTGTTTAATCAGTACTTATTCACTACGAATTGTACTGAAAGTCCGTAAATACAGATATGAAAATGGATTCTTGATGCTGTAGTTTATATCATGCTATATATAAGTTTATTACATAGAAAACCATAATTTGAATTGGAAGCGAATTGTTTACACGTTTTGAGAAAATATCTCCATTTTCTGGTCTTTCAGTTTACTCTCGAAAATGATCATATCTCTTGACTCGGAACAGTAGACATGTATGTCGAGACGGTGCATCGTTACAATATCTGTGAAATAACGTTACGCGTAAACTTAGAAAGAGGGAAGAATATTAGGTACTGAGAAGAAACATCTAGTACCACAATGTGGCGTTTGAAACTTTCTGCAAATATGGGCAGTTAACGACAATGGTTAATCACGAATGGTAACACTAACATACAAAAATTATCGAAAAAAAAAATCTGCAGATACTTGAATTAAACAAAAATATTATGCCGTTATTAAAATAGCGTGATTTACATATCTAACCAACTTGATATTTTTGACTCTTGACTATTTTTCAGTGCGGTCATTCAAAGAAATATGCTTCATAATGTAAAGAAGCCGCTAGATATAACTGTATTACCCTTACATTGCCATTGTAATTGTAATGACGAGGAAAACAATACTGTGAATTATTGTATGCGAAACCTTAATCAACTGTACCTAATGGATTTTAAAGTACTTTATTTCGTAATGAACTCGTCATGCATGAATATGTAAATGTGCAGTCAACTTTTATTCCACCAGTTTTCATATTTGTTTGACACCTTTAAAAGTACTACAACTAGACTAAAATTTACAATAGTGATTGAATGGAAAAAAATGAAAAATGGTCTCAGGAAAATGTAAAACTGGGAAAACAGTGATACAATAATTTTTTGTCTATTATTATCAATGTGTGTATGCGTGCATATACACGTCTACACATACGAAGCCGATTCTGTTGCTCTGCCCCGATCACTCAATCCTAATATCGATGCTCCACAACAATGCTATATTGATTCACGTAGCAAATCTAATATTCCGGAATAGTAATTAAACATGCAATATATTTATACTCATATAAAAATCATAATAATTAAGTAATTAGAAATAATTACTGTGTGCTCTGAGGTTAAACTAAATAGTCAGTATATGAACACGGATACAGGCGGATGAATGAAAATTGAGTAGGAAGAGAAAAATCGTGAGCGTAGGATGCAAAACGTCGACTCGCATAGTTATGCGAACCGAAGAAAGATTTGTTGCCATATGCCTCGCGTCTTGCATTATATTCCTCTCCCAATGCTCTGTAATTAAGATCTTAATGAAATGCGCGCATGCGTGAAGGGGCAACACGTACTCTAAGCACGCGGGCCATGGCGATTCTTTCGAACTGCCCAAACATAATCCTACAGAGACATAGGACGTAGACTACGAATACGTGTGACATATCGCGGACAGCGTCGCACTGACAAAAACTCTCCTCTTCCTCTCCGCCGACAGCGGCAGTGGCAGCAGCAGGTCGACACGCGCGCCGCTGCGCGTGATTTATACCGCACGCTGATCCGTCTACTCGCCTTCCTCCTGCTCCTGTGTTGCTGCTATTGCTTCTACGACCACCCCGGGTGGCCCACCCGAATTTCATACCCGACGACGTACGCGCAACAAAACGCACGAGTGTTGCTAACCGTAAACCCTTCCACTCTTTTCCGCTTTCCTTCTTTGTTCTTCGCACGTGTTTTACTGTGGAAGATTGTACTCGCATACTACGCGACGCATTTTCGCCACGCCTACCCATGCATACATATGTGTGTGCGTATATGTACACATTGATGTCAGTTTGCACGCAACTTCCAAACACAAGTTTGCAAAAATATAACGTTATACTTCAGCGTCCCTTATTCTCATTCACTGAATTTACCTTTCATACGATTTGCCTATGTAGCAAGGTCGGGGCGCCATTGTCATTCTCTGACACTGTACAATACGATGATACGTATAACCAAGTAATACTTCCCTTTTACTTTCGCAGGATAATAATGAGACAAAACATGTAAGGACTATCGTGTGAAATAGAAAGCAATTTCAATATTAGCGCGAATGTTCAAACGCAAATGAGATCACCCTATATATCGATGACGCACACACACACGATTGTGACACTTCAATTTCAAAGAGTGCGTCAATTTATCATGTAGTCAATTTATCTTTTGTGCGCAAAACTTTGTTATAATTTGTTCAAACAGGAATTCGCAGGTATTTATCTATTCTTCATTATGTCAAATTGAAATTTAATTTTTATTCTCGTTTCTTTTAAGTCTTTAATTTTTGCAGTTGCAGTTTTTCCTTTTCTTCTTTCCTGTAATTCTCATCGTTTTCTTTTTCATTTCATGTCGCTCTTTTCATCCTGATTATTTCTGCTGCAAGTGTTTATCGAACATAATCGCCTGTCTCAATGGACTCGTATAAACAAATTTATGGTCGTAATGGCGGGAAGAGTTAACTTAGGGGGTGATTCTTGATGTTCATCGCGAGAGCTATCAGCTGATATGTCACCCGACACCGAAGGCTGAGTTTTATGTTTCGAAAAAAATGAAGGATTAATGTTATACGAAGGATTAAAGCAATAAAATCGGAACTGTTGGTACATGAATCGTAATCAGAAGCCATATTATTGGTTTAGACGGATCTGCTTTAATTCGTTAGGTAGGACACAGTGCTCGGAATAAGATGGTGCCTTGTTCCCTTTGAACTTCTTAAATGGGGAAGAAGGAGGAAATAGGGTTGGTTCTTGGTAACCCTTATTTGTAAAAATTTGCCCGGGCTTTTTCTAAAAACCATCAAACACTCTGGAATTATTGAAAATTTACTCATAACTCTTTCAAAAAATACATTTTTCCAAAAAAAGTGTTGCGTGAAATCAGCATCGCCAAACGTTTATTTCGATATTCTTGTAAAATTTCGGCGGAACTCTTTTTAAGATTAGCCATGAACTCCAGAACTATTGAAAATTACCTAGAACGTGATCATTTTTAATTTATTTTCAATAAAAGGGATGCTCAACTCACAAAGGTTCATAACCCACATATGAAAAAAAGTATGTAAATACATGTTGATGTAAAGAGTTAAATATTACACAATATTATGTAAAAACTAATTAAAACAATGATATTCATCGCCTTACATGATGAAAAGTGAAAGATACACGAAGCAGTTCAGCTTGACGGTGCAGATCGTTGAATGGAAACTGACTACACGCGATAGTTGTCCATTGGCCGAACGACTGGTTATGTTAACAATTCCTTTAACACGATTCGAATTCTTTAACATATCGGCTTGAGATGTAGTAGCAATTATTTCTGGCAAGCTGTCATCCGGATGAATTAACTTGGAAAGCACGAATGCAACTGATAAGACAATAGTTCACACACCAATAAATTTGCACATAAATAATATTCGTTAACATCCTTGGTAACATATAATTACACTGTAAAATGTGCTATAAATTATCGCAGATGTGAATATTGTTAGTATATATCGTAAAAATGTCCGGGCCACAGCTTTTAACTTGACATGAAATCGGGGTATTAATAAGGTACTGATAAACATGCATGATACAACCTTAATCAAGAATATGACGCTTCCAGCTTTGTTACTCTATCAAAATTTTAATGAAATACATGTCTGGCTTTAATTAGTGCTGATGTATTTCATAGAATAACATTTGTGGAGCTGAATGTTAATTTGATCAGAAAATTGAATCGGACGTAAACTGAGCTAGGTTTTTGTATGAAAACGGGACCAAAAACCTCAAAATTTCGATTTACCGGTCAAGACTAACAATTATATTATTATATGTCCTGTGCCCACTAATTTAAATATATTCGTAGAATAATACTGTTAACAATATTACCTAATCAAATACTAATTTAAATTGATCAGTGTCGAGGACAATGCCTTGATAATGTCCCATTTCATTTTCCGTTTCAGAGGATCCTACTTTTAAAGGTTGTACAAACAATTGTATTCCACGAGTTGTTTCCATCTACTCTACCTCAACTGGAATTTTAATGATATAGACATATTAAGAGTTATCTTGTATCATGTCGTTGTTATTATTACTACGAAAAAAACAAAAAAATAAATAAATAAATCACCACATACGAGTGCTCTGTTTGTGCACAGCCGTACTTTACATGGAAGCATTGAGTAGTACAAACACCCTGTTTAGCGTGAAAACGAGTAGAAGAGGAGGTCGTAAAAAAAAGGAGGCGGAAGGGGAGGAGGAGAAAGGGGGGCGGAATAAACAAACATTCGTTTAGCCTATTATACCATACGCGGAGAAAGGAGTTCGCTACACCACTGACTGCAACATGTGCAAAAAGCCTATAATACCACGTAGCTCGTCGATGACTCATGGAAAACCGTACCGATCAACTCCGCACGTACTTCGTTTGCCAATCCCTAAGCAAGCTACGTAATTAGTTTATTACAGTTGGAATTATTTCAAAGTACCAGACGTGCTACGATCTTTGGCATTAGCGTTTTTTTTCTTTTTAGAACTATATCGAAACATTTTAAAAAGGAACCAACGTTTGTAACCGTCATTACACAATGATATCTATAAAAAACCTATAAATGTCGTATCATAATCGTTTCAATTGATTCGACCATTTTAATGAAGACAAGTACAATTGTTGAGAGGGAATTGCTGTCAACGTCATTATTGTCAATTTATTATATTATCATTCAAGGCAGTCGACTAAAAATTGTGAGGGAAGGGACAAGCGAGAAAATGTGATTTACAAACTTCACTTCGACGCAGTCTGTAACGTTTGAATTTCAACCCTTTCCCTCGCACATTCCCTCGCTTTGTCATTGCCTCTTTAATGTTCAACGTTTAAAATGATCAATTTAAATGACGCGGTTGTTAAATATTTGAATGCATGTGTGTGCCTCAAAACTTTAGCTACCAGAAGATTACATGTAGACATTCATCGCTTTGGGATAAAGACTGAGAGCCTGTTAATCGGTTTTTCTCAGCACTAATGGTATATGAAACAAAACTTTCATTCTAGAAAAAAGAATTTTAAAAATTAATAGGCCTCGTCATAATTTTACTTCAGCGTTGCACTTGAAGGAATTAGTTTATGAATGCTGGGACATAGTCGAGCATTTGAAGATTTGAATAATGCATAATGCATCAAAGAATAGAGTAACAGTTCTTTAGCATATGAAGAAGCTGACTCTTTGACGACACATATACCAAATTTACTACGTTTATTTATTCTAAATCGTTTATTTTTAGTCTGTATCTAAGCATGTTTAAGCTAAGTGCATATTCTTCATTATTTTCGTATTTAATGGTGGCCGGAGTATTTTGGTACACCATTGTAATGGTAAAGAAGCATAGGCTAGAAGCATAGGAATATCTCGGACTATGACCGGAAGAGTTAATGAGAGCTACACAATAATTAGTTTAGGCTAAAGTATAAAATATGCGTTTTATTTTTGGTTCCTAGCTATTTCTGCACAACTTCTATAGTTGTGCAAAATTTACATAAATGCGGCATTGATACATTTTTAAAATAGGACATTTTTTAGATCACATCTTAGTGCAGTCTTTCTCAAATATTGAATTATATTTACTAAAATTTCCATTATTCTTGCAGAAATAATGTGTACGAATATATAATCAAGCTAAAAGAGTTACACATTTCATAAGGACCGTAATCCTGGAGTAAACTGACCTAATTTGAACTTGATCATAAATACTAAACTCTCATCAATACCTCGCTAATACCCGGTTCTGCATCGTTGTCGGATGATCGATCGACTGATATAATGAATGTCTGTAAACCGTCACGACAAATCAGTGGGATCATATATGTTTTCTTATTTTTCTTACTAAAGTAAATTCGCGAGGTTAAAGCAAAATTTTCACAACATAGAAACATTCATTCTTTAAATAATAATTGTCTATACTGCGTGCACATTTTTGACGATTTTTAAGATCTCGGTGTATACTACTCAAATATTGAAAGTAAAGTTAGACAAAAATTCATTACTAATAATGTACAGAATGATCTGTACAGTCACTACATTTTTTTTAATTATAAGCAAACCGAAAAAGCGGACTTTTATCAAAGAACTAATTAACGCTACTTTCTATTCACGGAGAATAATATTTAAAAAATTCAAATCAGTTTACTGTCAGTTAACGGATCAATTAACGCCGCAAGTTTAACATTTCCTGATCTGACATCTTTCATTACAGAACTGGATGTAACAGTCGATAATGCCATATAGAACCTGTGATATCAATTGAGCTTGAAAGCACGAATGCAATTTACGAATAACCCGTCGAAATTCTAACGTTATGATACGTGTTTCGTTTTATAAACACGTGTTTCATAAAGAAGAAAATTTCTATTTGATTTGTGATTCCTATTCCTTTTCGTTTGTGATTAAAGAATTTTCCCCCTATTACGGCTGTTAATTTCGACTGTTCGTTTTTCCAACATGTTTGTTAGACAGTCGACCTTGTTTAGAATAACATTTTGCTTGCTAAATATAAGGGTTGTATATATATGTTTTTGATTTACATATTTCACTACATGACTGAATACTGTTACAACGAAACTTTTCAAAGAGTTGCTAGACCATGTTCATGTTCCAGTGGACGTTGGAAAAGTGAGAAATTTGTCTTCAGCCATGCAACCGATTAATCCAATTACAACAGTTAGACACTTTTCTGTACTTCTTGCCTTCGCAATCGTTTCTTCGTCTTTTCTTTGCTTAAATAATTTACCTGCTACTCGATCACATCTACGATCACTTTGATTCTCATTGTTATCATTGCCTTTCAACGATGTTGCATGGGGTATCGAAAGGTCGGTTTCATTGCTTCTTTTGACAGATAAAAGGTTTACTTCGTCATGAACCACAACCTTAAGTAAAAGTACAAGGTTTGTCCACCATTGTCATTATCATTGTTGTTATTATTGTTATTGATACTGTAGTCGATATTGATACATTTTGTTGGAAAGTATGATAAAAACCGTAAGTAAATGATTAATTATTAAACTAATAAGTGATATAAATTCCTGATTGGTTGTGACAAAATTTGTGCAGTTGCTTCAAATAACCACAAATCAAATCGTATGAGCAGGACCCCGTTTCTGCTTCCACTGACAGACGAAGAAACGGAGGAGTACGTTGTACATGTGATGGTAGAAAATGCATAGGAAAAATGAAAAATGAGAAACATTGAGAGAAAGACAAATGTGAATAGAGAGATGTCATTTTTCGCACTTTGTATTTCGGAAGTAAGTTGAAAAAGTCGATGTGTAACCCGAACGAGCGGGCGTGCCCGCTATTTAAGTCGTCGTGTGGGATTTTACCCGGATCATCGGAAACGCCGCCGCTTCCATCTGGTCGATGTTTCATTCTGAGAAACGTCCGGTCGCTACGTGACAATATTGCGCAGCACCTAACGCAGCCACCGAGTGTCTTTGATCGATGGTGAATAGAAGGTGGAGGTGGCGGCAGTAGCGATGGCGGGACGACAAGTTGAACACGAGGAGCGATACGTGGGATCGATTCGGTATGCCCGCCGCGTTCGAATAAACGCCAATGGAATATCTATAGATGGAGATCGGCTTCGATACTGCAAAGGACGAGTGATGGAGTAAACCTTTTACCGATCCCGAGCCAACGAAGTTCAAATATTGCCGACTACAACCACTCAACTACCAACTCTTCAATCCTTCTGCCCTACGTACATGTATTCAACTTTTCCTTTATATATACTATGTTTCATGACTCATGGAACAGCATTGTTACCATCATTATCGTCATTCATATCGTCATTCATATCGTCATTATCATTATCTTATTCTTCTTTTTCTTCGTTATCTTTACCACCGTTGTTAACAAATGGTTATCATCATCATTGTCATTGTCCACATCGTCATCGGTATCGTCACAATAAAAATAGTAGCAATGTGTTTAACCCTTGTGTTAAGTAACGTTATATATCCCTTCGGTTATGATTAGGTTCAAAGATGGAACATGTTTTATTTATATCTGCAACTTAACCGTTGACGTGCTGTTCAACATACGATATCGACAGTAACAGTCAGTAGTTGCTTAATCGTTTGAGCGCCAAGCGGCAGTTTTGCGCTCCTTAAGTTGTGTCAGAATAGTACCAGAGTTGCAGGCGGCGAAGTCGACAATCGCAACACGCTCGGTTTTTGTCGATGCGTGATTTTGCGGTTACTGTTCAAACTTGGGTAAATGAACTTGAAATTGGATTAATATTAAGACGTTTTGTTCTTAGAAACAAACGCTACAAATAATAATACACTGAACTGAAAGAATGAAAACTTATCGCATATAAACAGAAAACAGCGTAATGGTGCTCCTTGGTGTTTTTAGAAACGCGGAATAACACGAGCGCTATGGTGCCGTTTGGTACTTTCCGTACGGGAACGACAAAAACACTTGGTACCCAAACGGTTAATACAGTTGTATTATACCAAATAAATATTTTTTATTTTCCTTCTTATTTAATATCCGCAGTTACTTACTTAATTGCCAACCCAGCATATTACGAGGTGAAAGACAGGTTGATTAATGTGTACGGGTCTCGTCCGTCGTTGGCTGCCTTTTTATCGTAACGTTAATTACAATCGAAATGTAACGACGTTGAACGTAAATTTTAAACACTGATAAAACATATACCTTTCCAAACGATCTTTTGTCGCATCACGACGCATCGTTGATAACGAACGATTTGCCGATAACAGGCTTCGCGATAATACCTACAGTAATGAATGAAATCTTATTTCCCATTGACGTTATAAACAACGTCGAAACACAATGATTATTCAATGAACAGGACCGTTGTCTAAAAATTATTTCGGATAAACAAATGTCACAAACGTCATAAACGTTCACTTATTGAAACGTTTAGTTTCGAAAACTTGTAATATCTGTCTTAATTAACGTGATTAAAATTTGGTGTGATTTGATTCATCGAAAAAAGAACTGTATATAGAAATGAGTGATCGCGTCAAACGATTCAATCGGTCGCGAATATGGACAGGTGGAAGTACGGGGCACCTTCAACATTGGACACGGGCCTTAGTTGAAGAAGTTGAATGAGTCGCGGGCTATTGGTGGTTACGAGGTCACGTGCGCGCAGCTGCTCGTTCATTCTACCCCCGCAATTGGTCCGCGCACGTTTTACACGTGCATACAGCGGTGTGTGTGTCTCTTGTGCGTACGGGTGCGCGCGAGCGCACGTGCATGTCGCATGCGCGTGGTTCACGCATGCTCTTCCCGTTGCGTCGTGAACGAAGGAGACGGGAAGAAGGGAGCATACTACTGCGGTCAAGTCTTCTCCTCCTCCCCTTCCTTCTGCTCCTCTACTCCTACTACTAGCACCACTACTACTACTACTACTACTACTACTACTACTACTACTACTACTACTACTACTACTACTACTACTGCTACTACTACTACTACTACTACTAATACTACTACTACTACTACTACTACTACTACTACTACTACTACTACTACTACTACTACTACAACTACTACTAATAGTACTACTTCTTATTCTTCTTGTGATTAGCATTATGCTTTTACTGATAGTTCTAGTAAAAAACTAGCAGGATGTATATGTGTTT
>JABFPT010003968.1:0-10406 GCA_022817245.1 Nixonia krombeini
GCGTTTTCCAGAGGATTTCAAAATTCTTGCCGTATAACTTCCCTCCATGTTCTAATATTCAAATGAATTAAAGTTCACCTTATTCCGCGCATTGAGATCTATCCAATGAGCTAACGCACATCGTCGTTGACCAATAATACAGAATGTGATTACAGTTAATGTACAGGTAGTTCGGTTTTATCCCCACCATTTCCCGTTTTTTGCACAAAAAAGGCACTTCCAGTTGAAGGCGCCACAAATGCTGCACAGATTCGGACTCCTCGTCGCAGCGCGCGAGGTCTAGAGTTCTCTGCGGATTTTAGAAAGTAGGCTGGTGTATTTTGTAAAATACAGGGCCAAAGTTGAAAAATTTTTTGCAAAAAAATATACATGGAGTCGGAAGTGTCGCGATTTCGGCACAGACTCACATTCCTCGTTCAAGGGCACATTGTCTAGTGTGAAAAAGAGAAGAAGAAACGAACAAAATTTCTGATCGGAAATTTTCTCAACATTTGCTCTCCTAATGGTGGAGGGGTCAATACGGGGGATGATTCTTGATGTCAGTTGCAAGATCCATTTGATGGTGTGTAAGTCAAAGCTGAAAGGGTACTAGATTCATAGGGGTTAGAAGAAAACGCATTGCGAAACTAAGAGAATAGTAGAATTTTAAAGCCCGAAGAATCTTGGCTGAAATGTTATTCCTCAGCGCACTCTATGTGAGAATTTGAAAAATATTACAAACGAACTATGTCGAAAGTCGGTAAACGCTACTTACTTTCCAGACCACTGACGCAAATCATGAGTCGGCTTGGAATTTTATATACACGATTGCATACTTTGGTTTTTCGCATTACGTACTCATCTTTTTTTTACGAAACAAGGCATTTTTTTTTTCATTTCTTTCTTTTTGTTTTGACATAAGCGATGAAAGTAATTTCAAAAACTGTCTGCATTATACAATACTTATATGGGATTGTGTTACGTAGGAAAATAATAATGTGTCAACAGTTAATTGTGTGAGACCGTAACAAACTAGCATTAAAATCAACGCAGTCATGAAAAATGGCTTGTTGCGATAATGAGGGAAACGCGGAATTAGTCATCGTGTCATTGGTAGAGGATCTTCACTCGGTTTCCCTACAGCCGGAAGCTTTCTGTCGTCCATGAACTCCTGGCGACGTATGCGAATATATGCGTACACACGGTAACCCTTTGTAATATACGCGAGCATCTACTCGCAGATTTGCCTTCTGCTCGAATACGTGTGCTAAATCTTTCGCATTTCTTTATTAGGGATTCTGAGCAAGAATTGGAAATTGCACAATGTGGGTTTATTTATGAGTCACGATACTCTCTAGGTAATTTTAGTGATGTCATAGAGTGAAGTCTTTGTCAACATCGTACATCAAACTATTCTCTTAAATTTTATTATCATTATTACAACTCTGAAGAATGAATTTTTTTTTAGGAGCATATCATTAACAAATCACTCTCTCACTCTCAAACATTTATAACAATAAAGCTATTTAATAATAACAAAATAAACTAAGTTTAGTTCAGGTTCACGAATAAAAAAAATAGATATCCTAATTAAGATGCGGATAGAGCTTCATTTGACTTTTCATTGCATTTTCCATAAATACACATAACCTGACAAGAATTTCTTGTTTGAAATATATATCGTACCATGTACACTATTCCTTGTAATGTAAATGAGAGATCTATAAATAGCCGTGTGAAGTAACTAATTCAATTGCGAAAATTGGTTCAAGACGATATCACCTGTCGATACGATTATTCCCACACTACTTTTTTTCTACACTGTCGGTCAGATAGCAGTTGTGTCTTCTACCGTACGACATTTTATTCTACTTGCCATTCAATGTAATAACAATTAAACGACTTCGTACAATCGATGTTGCGATTCAGTGAGTAAGAATAACATAGCTAAACTGTTCATAAGACAGACTGATCTCGATAAGATATATTCAGTGCATATGCGTGTACACGTGACTGCATATAAACATTACGCAAGTCGCAAAAAAGTTTCCACTTCTTTGTCTTAATTTAATAAATATATTTACACACAATAAACGATTACCTCAAATTCACATTGTTTCCATACCGCTTTATCTTACTTACCTAATCACAATTATGATTTATATGAAAAAAGTCGTAAGCACGTTCTACATATATTTTCGGTATAAATTAAATTTCGAAACATTTTGATAGATGCAATATTCCATAAAAGTTGTATACTTTTTGTATTACAATACACAGTATTATTATTAAAAATAAATCAGTTGTACACAACGTTCGATAATGACTTTCATATGATACAACATGAATAATAATGGTAAAATGTGTAATGGCATGGTAGAAGTTTTGCACAATATAGGCACAAAATAAGTGCCCGGAGAAAGTACCGGCGAACGTAGAATGAGGAAGGCAATTCGATCGTGGAGGTGTACCATTGCTAAATAAAACATTTGCATACAGATTTTCCGGCGGACCGTCACTCATGTATCTAAGCGCATAAGTTAAACCACGTGCACCAGTTGACAACGAGTTATGACGCAGACGCTAATTCCATTGTTTCATCAACGCCGTTTTTTTTTTCATTCGGTACGATCACTCGTACAGCGCCACGAGCTCGTTCGAGTTTGCAAAACTTCGTTAGCACAGTTAGCAGGTTTCGGTACACGACACCGTTCGATTGATAATTAACGTCCACAAAAATTCATTTATTCCATCGAAATGGTTTCGTTCCCTTTATCACATCAATTACATTTCTCCATTTTGTATTTAACGAATTTCGATTTTCTTGAAAACCATTAATTTCTTACGCAAGCATTCAAATGACGGTTCAAAATGTTATTTGTGCATAAGTCATAATTATAGTGCGTTAAAAAATATGTAAGTATTTGTAACTGATTCATGGTAAAGGAAATTATAGAACTAACAACAATATCTTTAATTATTAACAGTTAGAAATATTGTAATAAATTGTATATATTGCAATAAATTATAATAAAATAATTGAATAATTTTGCCAAATTACTGTTCCATATGACATAACGATTGCAGGTGGAAAAGCAAATTGTATGTGATAAAAATCGATCAACGTTACGAAGGGTCAATATAGGAAGTTCCCTTCAATTGGGGCCAAAAATGTCAGTAACAGCCGCTTTTGATCGCGATACAACAAAGGTGGGAAAGCGTGGGACGACCGGTTTGTAAAATTTCCGTGTGTCCGAGCTGAGCGTTCGGCCCGTGCATACGGCACAGGCCTTCACAAGAGTTCCCTGCCCTCTCACGTGATCTCGGTGCTCTACGCGAGAAGCACGTTATCCGCGTAATGCTCGCTCGTGTGTAAATCGTAAGCAAGTGTACGCTTGCGCTCGCCTTTGTGGACACAGAACAGAGAAAGAATATCGTCAATACAATATTCCTCAATAGTATTCTTTTTCCTGTACTTTCCATTGTGTACACGTGCTTTTTATTATGTACATACGAGTGATTGATTCACGTAGTAGACATCCGACATTTTACACAGTATCTTGACTCATATATTGTTCAAAACCCTCGGAACTATCCAAATAAAAAGTTTAATTATACGTGGTGTTAATTTGGCTTGTTAATGTAACGAAGTTGCAGTCTAGTGTGTATTATTAACGAAACGAACTGCAATTATATTTCTCAAAATTAAGGTTATGTCGGATTATATTTATTAACTTTTTGCGTTCATCATGGAACACTTTTGCGCTGTGAACCTTTTCCCACGTACAGTCACTAATTATACGTGTCTTTGTATACGATTGGATGTGGAAGACAAAAGAAGTGTGTATAATCGGGCAGAAATACAGAGCGCATGTACGTGTTTCACACTGACTGAGAAAGTCAATGAGCCAATACATTATTCCGCATAAACTGGCGTCATTGGCTGGTGCCGTTGTATACATATATCATCAATCTACTTATGGCGTGTATACAAAGTGGCATTCCTTTGGATACATTGCTTGTATAAATTAACACATTCGCGACCGGCATTTTTTTTTTAATCTTGAGTACTGACGGAAGTAATGAAATTCTGATGCTGGTTGCCGCATCAGAATACGGAAATTAGGCCGAAGATAAAAATTATATAAATTTAAAGATATAATTATATAAAAGTTGTTTTACAGTATCAATGTTGGAAATATGTATTGTTTAAAATAAAACAATTTTCGTGATTTGTATACTTGCTGCTGAGGTAGATAACAGACGAGTTGACATTATTTTGTTTAGATTACAAAAATAAAATAACATAAATACTTCAAAGAGTACGTTAAACTGTACTTCTTGAGCAGTTGTTGCAATATGATTTCGTCCAGGTAGGTGTTGATTTTTACATTTATTTCCACACTCCCTTGTGCGTGTCTGTGATTTCTAACCGCCAATTATAATCTATCGTGAAAAAGTAACTTTTTATTACTCTTTACATTGATCTAAGTACATTCTATGTCTAATGAAACTTTTCAATCGCGTGCAAAGTACACTTTTAGTCGTTTATTTTTCAGAGAATATAGAAGTTGATTTTTAGAGAGAAAAAACTATTTCTTGTCCTACGTTCAAGTATTTGTACACTTTTTGTTTGATTGGTTAATAACTCTGTTACTGTACAGAAAAAACGTCCAGTAATTAAAAAGAATATGTACATATATATCTGTTGATGTTGTGTATAAAGGTTTAATTTATTTTTTGCGTTTTGTATTCTTTTCTGCAATAGATATCCGAAGCGTAGATCGAGAACATGCACCTTTAAGAAGGTCATAAAAGGCAACTATCAAATGGAAATACATTGCTTATCAAACTACATTGCATTATTAATACGTCGTGCTTGAAATATTGTGCTCGGTCAAGCATCTTATATAATGCACGGTGCTACTACTCCGATAACTATACTGTTTTATTTCCAAGGGAGTCTGTCCAATAATTGAAAAAACTGCATTCCACGTTCTCTTTCGCAAGCTGACGGTTTCCTTTTTTAGTATCTTGAAACATTCTAATTAAGATGATATGATAAGTTGATGCTTTGATCGACGGTAAATAGTATGATGGAAAAATCATAACATGGAAAGATAATAGGATGAATTGGCCACTTCTAATATTATTTATTCAAGGAAAATTAATTATTATTTAATTCATCAATTTTCACAGCGATAACAATTATAATATCGATTATAAATTATGAACAAGACATTGTGTAATTAACTACATTTTCAATGATGAAATAAATTGTAAAAAAATGTTATTTATATTGTCAGGTTAGTAGAACGTGATTAAATATTTCACGGCATCTGCAACTTGTTGCCGGAGAGAGTATTTTAAGTACAACGCATTTAGTTGTGGTAGTTTCCATCAGTTTTATGCGTTTCGAATTTCAATTCGTTTCGAAGCGTGGATAAAAAGCTGAAGCGATATCTTGTAATGCAAATACGAACCTGATTGTGTTGATTAACGATATTTTTTGTTCAAAGATTATTTGTTAGAAAAACATGTTTTGCTAAATTATTTTGCTAATTTACGCTCGAAACTGCCTGTTTGCCGTGTTCTTCATGCAAATTACAGAGCAGATAGCATTAACTACGTCGAAACTGAATAAACTATAAAACTGTTTTCAATTTTTATTTTAGCGCTTCATAAAAAATTGTATGCAAAAATACGTTACACGTGTTGTATAATTATTCGTTTATTTGTCCTAACCTAAAAGTCGAAGTACAATCTCGTAACATTTTGCAATGCTTTCCGCTGTAATTCCATTTTCTCCGTTTCGAGAAATCGTCCCGCGATTAATCACGTGACGGTTCTCAACGCACACCCGTTATATGCCTAGATTCATGGATCGTCGCCATCTTAAGACACCTCTTCGTCCCTCTATCTTTCTTTCTTCCTCCCCCTTCTTTCTTCTCGCTCTTACTCTCTTTATTTCTTTTCAGTTGCTATTTCCCTCTCCTCGCCGAGGAATGTCCGCTACGGATACAGCGTTGTATCGTAAACACAAATACCTCACAGCAAAAAGTTCAATGAACGTGTGCAATACAGATGCGCAGTTAAGGACGGGGATGGCGATTTTCGCGCAGTTTCCACAACATACATAAATAAGATGAAATAAATGCCGAGACTTTTACCTTTCACGACTTTGTGAAGGACGCGGATTTCTAATCGGATTGGCCATTTCTCTCGCAACGTGAAGTTAAAAATTAACGCTTCTCGTAAATTCATTGGTTACTTTGATACTGCGACTATTATTTGTCACAATCAACGAATGACAATGGAATAAATGTCCCTGAAAAACTTATACTTGCTCGTTCTCAGATTTAACCTAGTAATTTAAGCAAATTGCTGACCCGTCGTTCATTTACGTGCCAGCGTGTTCGCCATAGAATAAAGATGACGTCACTCTTGCCCTCTATTTCGTAATAAAACACTATAAAATTTACTATGCATTTTCAGCGTCAATCGAATCCCTGCGGCGATTAAAACTATGCGCGTTTATAGACGTGCCGTAATGCGAATGACATTTATCTTCAGCGATAGTTTACGAGCCGAAGAGTGAACGATTTTTTAATCTCAGGTGGAATTTATCAATCTTTCGCATTTCGCGATTGTTACTGTTAATCTCTTTCAGACAAACGCGTTCCTTCGATTCTTGAAAAATTCGATATGTATTCCAGCCGGATAGTTACGTGCGCTGCCCGACGCGTTCAAGCAGTTTTAAAAGATTTCAAGCGAGAAGATGGAAGATTCTACCTGAGGTTCCATGTAAATCCGAGAGAGCCAACTGAACCATATAATTCGTACAGCTTTGTACGAATTTCTAGCTAGGTACATATCTCCAAGCATTAGGAATCTTTCTCACATTTCGCATTTTTCGAATGTCTTTTACTGACTGGTTTTTACAAGAATTTTAATCATAACCTCAAATTTAAGAAGTGTATTTCATTTAAGTATAAAATGTATATACGTATGTATATTATAATATAATATATATATGTATATAATACATTTAAGTATACATAAATGCCACACAAATACTTCAAATGTAAGTGATTTTTTTTTATGCATTTATCCATACAGAAGAGATGTTGCATTTTTAACGTTATGCGCCGGACTGGGAGTGGCGGCCCGTACGAAAGTAACTGTTATTTTATATCTTTTATCAGAAGGTGGCTCCGCAATACGACAAATCGGCGACAATTAAAACTGCAGGAACTTGGTTAGCGTTACAGGCTTACGGTGAATTCCACTCGCGAGTTCTCATTTCTAGGACATTCTTTCCTCAATCTATGAAGAATCTGCTAGCATGGAAATTCTATTATGAAGCGAGTCTCGCATATCTTATTTCTAATTAGTCTGCGGTTGAGGGAAATTTCCAGCGAAGGCGTTAGATGCGACAACGATATACACATCCACATTGTGCTTCCCGCCGCAGCCGCCCAGCAATTGCAAATTGTGGAAAACCAATTTTGCATGATGCATCATTAAAATGTGATTCGCAAAATAAGATACCGAACAATGCGGTATAAATTAATTTGCGTTTCTGCGATACTTTTCGTTAACTAATTTAAAAGATCTCGATAGAAACGACATATAAGATGGTATTAGCGTTACTCACAACGTAAAATAAATATATACACTCGTAATTAAAACGTAACGCAATGAAGAAATTGCTTGAAAATGCGATTTGCGAAATACGATTATAAACATTGCACAAGAATCATCTCCATAAAATTATTATTAGTCGGCACAAACTTTAATTGTAGATTAAATATATTTCGGAATAAACCATCGGCGGTGTGCGCCTATGATAGAAATGAAAATGCAGATATTCCTAAGCAAAAACTAATAGTCCATCAATTTCTTAACAGGTCAATGATTTCGCTCGTTGACCAACACTACCGTGCATCGGGGTCGAGTGAAAAAGAAGGAGAAAAGGGAGAAAAAGGAGAAAAAATGTAAACTCGGAGACGAGTTGTCAACATAGCTGCGCCTTTACGCAACGAGTGACAGAGAAGAGTCCGGCGTTAGGCTGATGAGAGAGAGAGAGAGAGAGAGGGGTGCCGGATCGGCGCGAGCTCTCTCGCAGGTAGGACCTTAACGAATCCCAGGAATGAAGGGAAGAAAGCGGAGGAAAGAACCTGCCGAAAAATGTCGGTCTTCTCGAATGTCATTAATCAATGCGCGGCGGCGCTGCCGTTCGTGTATATTTCTATCTTCCTGCCACTCGCGAGACTTGAACGCGCGGTTACGAGACGTGTCGGGGACCTTTTAACGGTCTCCCCCCCTACCTCTCCCATATACCAACGTATCGCGGAGTTACTCGAAACGAGAAAGCAATTGACAAAACAGACCCTGGCAACACGCGCTGAATCATCGTTACGTCTATCGACGTCACTCGCGTCATAAGCATCGACGGGAATTTTTACATTCGCTATATTCAATACACAATTGCGACAGAGTCGATGGCTCAATTTGCGGCACGCCCGGAACTCTCTCGTCAATGAGATTTGCTTTCTACATAAAAAGGTATCTGGGAAGAAATCTGTTAGTAAATGATATTCGGGGTTACGTATCAATGATCTATGGATCGCGGATCAATGACTGAAGAAGGTCGTTTCTGTACCGTCATGACCTTACTCTTAACACTCGCGATCCGATAAAGATTTTATACATCAAATGCAGACTCGAACGTCTGCATCAGATTCCAAGAAAGGCGATAAATCGATCGCGTTCTTTTGTTGCGTCATCGCGGAATATCGGCGATGGATACGTAAGAAAGCGTGTCGCGGCACTTCGCGACGTCCTCCTCCTCCCGCCCCCCACCTCTCCTCCTCGATGTTGCTTTTTTCGCTCTGTTTCTCCAGGCAAACGCGTTCTGCCTTTTTTCACGCCAATCACGCATGAAAACACGCCGATGCGCGTACGCAGGTGTCCATAAAAGCCCCGATTTCCCCTCCGGAATTTCACATGTGCCGCCGCGCTTGCGCACACGTCACGGACTTTCCTCGCGTTAAACACATACCATGGGCCGCGATTCTTTCCCGCCGAACACATCCAGACTGGCATATCATGCCGCGAGAGCTCGCTCTCGTTTCCTCATCCGTGGACCTGCTCCTTCTCTCTCTCTCTGTCTTTCTCTACGCCGTTAGACACTGTCACCGGCATGCGAAAATTGCCACGCGGACTGGTTTCGAGTCCTTACGCGAGCCAGCGACCTGTCAAATGGCGCAATCGACCGTAGACTTCGCTTCGTTTTAGGAGCCACCGTCGAACCTTTTACTCGGATTCATATCCGACAGGTCTAACCGCAACCGATCGTGGAGAATTGGATGGCTAAAGAGCCGTCTCGAGCGTCAAACGGTTCCAGCGCCTAGCTCGAACTTGTTTACTGGAGGATCGACCAGTCGCCTGGAGAAATTGTAACAGGTCGCGAACACTTTTGGAAGAGATAGTTTCTTGATCCGTTTACGAACGAACGTAGGCGCGATAAAATATAACGATAGGAAAAAACTTGTTCAATTGTGTTCCCAGTTTCGTGTAGTTTGTTCGCCGAATATATACGCGCAGCTGAATATGGTCCTTAAGTCGTGTTCTTGAGAATCGAGAGAGAATAGAATTATGAAAAGCACTGATGGTTGGTTTGCAAGCTCGTTTATTCACACCTCGACGTTTACGTCACGTGGTTTACAAGCGTATGGAGTGACTTTCATCGACGAATGATATAATATACAGCTGTATAAGTAATACGCGACTATAGAGAATTTCCAAGTAATTATTTAAAGACGTTCCGTTTGCTGCGTGTGTATCGGAGTTTCATACGGGACAATTTTCATCGAACGCGATAATAATCATGAAGCGAAGGCGTGGTGAAGGTAGCTTTGATTGCCGGGGTCGTAATTTTAATTAATGTTCCTACTAACGGCTGTTTGAACTTTCAATTGAGCGAAAATTTCTAATTAAGAATTGTCCCGATCAATGAAGTGAAATGTAAACGGATATTCTGTGAATAATGAACAGAGTATCATCTTAACGTTTAATTAAGTAATAAACTTATTATATCTGTTTATTTTTACACTTTTTTACAAATTAATAATTTTTTCAATTATCTTTATCAATCGAATGTATTGATAGTCGGTAAATAATTATCATCTATTGTGAAAGTTAATAAATCAATGTGTTTACTGTACTCGATACGCAAAGGTGTCGGACTTTTTTTATTCGTGTAATTAAATCATCAAGTGAAGTATCATAAAATATCTGAAAAGCAATTGTGTTTCTCGAACATAAATGTATCTTAATATTTTACTTTATTGACGCTGATGAATATATTTGTTTTCCTGCGACTCATCACTATAACTTTAATGAATCTGAAACTTCAAAGATTC
>JABFPT010003975.1:0-12822 GCA_022817245.1 Nixonia krombeini
GACGACTGGTCAGCATCACCGCGCGCGGACTATCGTGTATACGGTACGCGGATTATTCCGCGCTTGGTGATAGCGGACAGTCGCGAACCGCGGATTATTCCGCGCTTGGTGATAACAGACGGTCGCGAACCGCGGATTATTCCGCGGTTTATTCAAATGGATTAACTACCCCTATTTAGCTTAATGCGGACATTTACATTGAGGGAAACAAATTTCTAAAAATTGTCATTTGTAACTAGTTGAACTACCACGTGTTAAAATAGGACGAATGTTAACAAATATAGACATTTTTGTTACTGTATTACAAACACAAGTGAGATATGAACAGCGCTTTTTATCGCCTTTGGTAGTGAAAATCGATAGGTTTGATAACAACGGTTGTCCTTTTTGAATAAAAAAAAGTCAGATTTTTCTCAGTAGAGACCCAAGCGAATTCAGTCATGTTTCGTCAGAGGGAAATAAACGAGAATTTACTGTAGTCCGATTACAAATTTGGCGTTTGCGATGAACGACGGTTCAATTTGAGTATAATGTAAAATTGGAAAATGTTTCGTTTGCGTTCCGAGTCTGTTTCCCTGGTGCCGTTCGGTCGTGATATTTGGAGTCTGTCCAATCAACATTTGTCTATGTCGGTGTCACTTTTCGATAACTGTCTACTCACTATATGGACTTGAGAGTGAAACCTCAAACGGTTGCATTGTTTTGTGTAGTTCTCCGCGACCACAGTACCGTTCGCGGGTTTCCACGCAAAATGTTCCTAATGAATGAAGTTTGTAACATATCACGTATGCAAGTTCTGCGCGCGTTCTCTACGACTCTGCAGCGCCGACAAGTCGCGGGGACACGCGACTTCTGTCAAATCTTAGCTGTACTGGAGGGAACATTTTTTTTCTCAGTAGTATAAAAACGACAGTTTTCATTTCCAATGTAAAAATTTGAATTTCTCAATAATGCGGTTGTCCTTCCAAAAAAAAGACAAAACAAATATTACACTTTTTAAGGGTTTAAATTGTAACAATTTTAAGAATTAATGAATTGTTTAAATCCGTTCAAACGCGCATGTGCAAAATACGAATTTCTACGTTATTTTGTACATTACACTTCTTGTCTGTGTTTACTGACTCGTTGTATCAGGCCGGAAACTATGAAACGGGCGTTCTTGTTTAGTCCGGGCGTTTACTCAACGCCCGTTTCATAGTTTCCGACCTAATATTTCTCTGTTAAACGCAGTTTTTTTTTTTTTTATCAACAAATTTCATGTATCGATGATGCGTTTGAGGCTAGTCCACAATGCATTTCTACCGTTTCCAGTGTTAATGCGATTTAAGAAAAGTCTGAATTTCTATTCCGTGTGTTTACCTGTTGTGTACAAATTTTGAAGGCGATGCGAAATATATGCGTCGACTGACGATGTAATTAATTTGTAAGAATTTTGATATATTCGACAACTTCGTCATTGCCGTGGAATCTGCTTGTTTATGGATACGTTTTTCGGTTCAACAGTGTGTAACGTAGAGGAAGTGTGAACTAATAATTAGATACAAGTCTAAAGATGATTAATTTTTTCTATCTCATTGATACAAATTTGACGAGGAGTTTATCAATATCGCGACAATACTCAACAATTGTCCAGATATACACGACGCAGATTCCCTTCGACTCGCCAGTACCGAGATAAGCGGATGTATGTGCAACGAGACACGCGCAATGCGAATCAGAAATATGCGATCGAGATTCGAGAGGGCCGAGAAGGTGATTATCTGGAGACGCAATTTCGGGCAAGCGTAACTTAGTTTTAAGCAACGGGGGTCACGTATTGTACGTATGTGTTGTACATAGCCTAAATAAAAATTACATTTAAAAATATTACCACGGTTTCTTGTGCACTGAAATGCACCATTACTATTTGGGAGATAATTTATTGTACACTTTATCCTCAACTTCAGAAAAACACTCACATACACAATTACGTTTGTTTTTCTCCTTCTTTTTTTGAGTTAGAGACTCGAATAAATTATTGAGTAATAAAGTGGTAATGAATGATTAACCCATTTGCATAATGGCTCTAATTAATATGTCGTGTTCAAACATCAGCGACATTTAATTGACGACTGGTCCGTATCACCGCGAGCGGACAATCCTGTATACGGTACGCGGATTATTCCGCGCTTGGTGATAGCGGACAGTCGCGATCCGCGGATTATTCCGCGCTTGGATGTAGATGGGTTAAGTAGTTAAAGAGAAATGTTGGTATAGATATAAAATGAGCTTTACATTTGGGGATAAAATCTGCTCCAAATTTTCTTTCTATACAATGCATTTGACGAAATTGTTCTTTTCACTGATCCAAAAATGAGTTCTATATATTTATAGACAAACGGCGAAATTCTCAATATTCCTCAGCATTTCTGTAATGAAAATATCTTTAATATCGAGTACAGAAGAAATGTGTACTTTATGTATATATATATATATATAGTTAATTATAAAGTAAATATCTTAAACATTGAATAAATGATAAGGAAATTAATTACACTTGACCGGAAGCAAACAATTTTATCGAGAAAGAATTTCGTTGCAATACATACAATTTTATCACAGTATCATTATAAAATTATTATACAATACGAAATATAAAATTTTTGATTATTAAATAAATGTATTTAGTACGACAAATGTCATTAACTATTTTTGTCATAGATAATGCATTTTCAAATCGTGAGTCATAGATTTGATTTATTTATTAGTCGTTATACAATACAGTATAATATTAACTATTTTTACATTTATATATTTGCTTTTAAGTTACTAACTATTGTTTAGGTTTCTTGATCTCTTACCGATTACAGATTTCTACATTATCGTCACGAGTAACTTTAGGAACTGCTTTATCAATATTCCCTATATTTCTCTAATGTACCGAATGATTTTCACATTGCGGTATTTTTGTTTGCTCTTTTGTATAAATGACATTAGCGAACCTCAAAAAAAACCAATAAAATGCATCGTAAACTAAATAAAACTAAATACTAACTATGTAAAATTCCTCTTGCATACAATTTAATCGTTTATGATTTTGTTTTAACAACGTACGTCAAATTTCACTTACCAGTATTGCGTTTAATTGTTTCATCGTTTCAAATTCTGATAAAAGTAACAGATGGCGCCACGTACTCGAATATATACGATTAAAAACAGATTCGTATTTGCACTAAAAGGTGCAGGTAATATATAAAAATACACAGAAGTACATTTCTTATTTGTCAGCAATGTAAAAAACAACGGTTATTAATACAAAATAATTAGCAGTCATAAACACATTAAAGTCATTTGGACAATAAATAATAACCGAAATTACTTTCTACGATATTATTTCTATATTAGTATCAATACTAATATATTTACAAAACAACAATATGAAAATATAATAATGCGTCACGAACTTTCGACTCTACGATAAAAATCGCCAAAAGTAACAAGCTTTAATAAATTTCGAGAATCCGATCAATTCGAGCGTCGTTTCGCCGTATAAAAATACGTATCTTTCACCAAGAAATTATTACAATTCTGTTAATTACATTAATGCATTTAATAGACTATCGCGTTTCTCGTAACGTAAATGCATTTCGAGTTTACGGCATTTTCCCGTAACAGTATAATCAGTAGACGCAAAGACGGTTAAGAATTTCCTCGTGTTATTAAAACTTCGTTCACCGGCCGTTACAACTGTGTCGGAATAATGCCAATTACTTTGTTACATTACGGTAAAGAAAAAAAAAAGGAAGTCTCGAGGAGGCAGATGCTGCGCGAGGTTGTAAACGGACGCTGCTCAAACTTCCTCAATTTCATCGTATACTTTATGATTTATACGAATAGATGGAATAGTACGCGCTGCATGGCTTAACTGTGCTTGGCTACCGCGACAATGACTGCGATATAACTGTCGGCGAAACAACCTACATTCGATCAATTTCAGCCCGCTCGCTAATACATTTCGAGAAATACCTTATTTTTTATTCCCCTCGACGGGAAATACATAAAAGATATCGTGGTAAATAACGATCGGAGTCGACATAACCTATTCTCGTAATTCATCTCAAAACGCTGGATTCTCTTCGCTACGAAATTACTAGGCGCATTAGCATTTACAATACATATATTTCTCGCGAAAATAACGCGATACCTCCGGAATATCAATTCATTTCCGACTTGCCCATCTTTCGGACTTTCTAGTGACATTTTTTACGGCCGCCTGGTTTATAGTCGAAAATTGAAAATCCGTTGATTCATTTTTTTTTTCTGTTTACGTGCCTATTAACTCAACCGTGATTTACCAACGTCACGTTTAAGCATCATCCGCGAGAGCGATAAATTTTTACTACGCTACGGCAACAAAGAGCGAAATTATACCCTGGCAGATACGTAAAACATGGCGTTTACAGTTAAACGCACGTGTCCTCGAAATACCAATACGGTATGGATCGGTATATCGACGCGATACGGCGTGTATCTGCGAAGTTGCGTTCTTCAAAGTGACGCTTGAAAGGTCACGTGATCGTCTTTGTTTTATTGCGCCGAATCGCGTCCCGATAACCCGAACTTTGCCGACGACTTTCGCGGCAACGATGCGCGGAATAATCGTCCGCGATAAATAATAAGCGCCCCGGGGACGGTTGTAAAGTACATTGTTTGCGTCGAAACAATCCCCGGCTTCATTGGCCTATCGAGCGTAATTTTCGTGTAAAACCGGCATTTTGTCGAACGATTCGAAATAAAAAAAGTTAGGATAACTGTCGCGACATGGATCGAACGACAACGTGGAAACTAACCTTAATTGCGGAACAGGCGATTGCTGGGAAAATGGTAAAAGACCGTTACGCGTGGACACTTGTGTCTGTGTTTGTGAAATACACGCCGAGCTTCCGTCGTATCCAATTTCCCGCGACATTTTAACGAGCGCGGTGCCATAATTATTCTCATGACGTATCGATCGTTTTAGCTCGTGCGAACACGTTATTTGAATTTCGCGCTTTCGCATAAGTGTCGTTAACCTAACAAAATGACGTAAAATCGCAAAGCGCGGTTTGAGATAAACGATCGCGCGACGCAAAACCGTTAAAATCGGTTCCGTTGAAAACCCGCCTTGATCACGTGTCTGTGACATCGCGTCGTAACAATGTGTCGTATCGCGGTTGTAATACCGTTCGCAGTGAAATTACACTTGTAGCGTTATTGCGATTTTACGCCGATGGAGAAACTGTCCATCGAAAGTGTAACGCTAAAAAGCATGGAAACGGCGTGTTCCGCACGAAGCACGTTTGGTCTAGGCATGTACGTTACGGATTCAAAGATTTCGCGCGCCTTTTTAAAATGTAACGAGAGCAAAATAAACATTTGAAATTGCCCCTCTTTCCTTTTCCTTCTCTCTCTCTCTCTCTCTCTCCTTTACAATTCGTCACCTTTTAGCCAACAGTTGCACAGTTGATTGTCGTGTACAGTTAATTACATTAATAATTAATCATATATACAATAATAATAATTTCTAATCATATTTTCAAATTCCAACACCGTTAACGGTCAAACCGTTGTTTGTTTTCGGAAAGAGATAGACTAGTCCAGAAAAATTGTACAAACATGTATGAACGCGTAGAAACACGTGCAAACGTGTTCGGGGCATGGAAATATGCGTGATATAGAATTCGAAATAACGCAAAAATACCTTCTAAGGATTCGTCGGCAAAAGTAATCGGTTCGAAGACTCGTCCAGTTGAGGGAAAAGTAAACACGGCATTTCGCGGGACGAAAACAAGTTTGTACACAGGGTTAACGACTGCGCCGGTTGTGTCAGATTACAAGCCGCGTGCATGTGCCATGTCGAAGGTAGCGATTGTTTCCCTGTTGTCAATGTCAACGACAAGTACGCGGCGAGAAACTCGTGGTGGGAGATCGGGCCGGTCTTCGGGAAAGCGGCGGCGAGCGGCGGCAGTCAGTCAGTGGAGGCCGCTCGGCAAAGGTGCCCAACTTCGCGTATCTCCGCCGCGCAGCCGACGACCGCGTCGTTGAAAGTTCGTTCGCTGTGCAGCCCGATGTTGACCCGAGTTTCGAGTTACTGGAAAAAAAAAGCTATATAGTGCCACACGACAGTTTGGATACGGTTGCAGTTACGCGGCCAGCGTGAAAATAATATGCACACGCGAGGCTGAACTTGACTCAAGGCAGGTGTTACACGAGCTATTGCCTTTTTTTAACACGACTGCTACAGTCATTTCATTAGCGCCGTTAATAACGCATTTCGAAGTTCAACATGCCGTATATTTAAATGTATGTTCCTGCGTATGTTTAAACGCATTAAAGTTATTTCTCGATTGTTCGGGAGTATTAAAAATTCGATTAATCGAATAAAGATTCAATTAAACGAAGATTCTATAAATTAGTGTTTTTTTTTGTTTTAAAGTCGTTACTTTTGCTTTACGTTGCGTTAACGAAGGTGGAAGATGTAAGAGACGAGGGAAAATAATAATTTGCACGGTTTAGAGCTTGACCTTGATCCTCGCTAAATTCAATATGGAGCTTATCTCGGTCAGATTTGCCTCTGCGCTCAACCGTGTTTTACACGCTTCCGTCAACGAATTGATATACAGATTAGATCGTCAACCACACCGCGATCGCGAGCTTTTTATCAGCCGAGTGGCGAGCCAAAGCGTAACACGCTTCAATTTACCGGGTGTTTCCTCGGCAAATATTCCTCGCCTCTCGCGCATCGGACGAGACCGATCGAGAAACCGAATACACGTTTATTTGCACGGTTTATCGTTGTCTGGAAACTTCGGAAATTCGTCGTCGGCTCTTTCGGAGGTTTTCGTAAATAATTACAAAAAACACGTGCTCAGTGGTAATTTTTTCGGCCATATTTTACTTTCTTTGTTTATTTAAAATTTCATATAAATTTAATTCATATAAAATTATTTTCCATACAAACTTTTATGCGTTATTTGTAATTTTTTTCGAGTTGCGTTTTACGATAATTTATTACGCATCGCGTGTTAAGGTAATTCTATTAGCGTTATTTTTTTTAATTTTTTAGTTGTATTTTTTTTTGGGTAATTCTTTATGCATTGCGTTTTATGGTAATTTAAGCGTTACTTTTTGTAGTAATTCTTTCCGCATTGCGGTTTAAGGCATTTTTTTATGGATTACATTTTAGGGTAATTTTTCAGGTTCTGCATTTAAAAATAAATTTTTTAACGTGTCGTTTTTTATTCAAGTAATAATTTATACATTGCGTTTTCGGGCAATTATTTATTGCGCTGTTTTTCGTGTTAGTCCGCTAATCTAACGAAAAGGAAACTATGGGAACAATGCGCGATCATAATTCGTAATTATACAGTTATGCGCCAGGTGAAAGACAAGACTAATGATGTGAACAGCGCGATTTTTAGTCTCACAGTGCGCGGTAGGAACAGGAATGATCGAAAAAACTAAACGGTTTCCGTGCTTTTAATTTCGAAGATATATATAATCGCCTTTTTTTAGGAATTATACCCATCAACCGACTTTCTTGTATGAAAATAAACGACCGCCGTAAATTAATTGCATATTTTCACCGTTAAAATAGGAGCATTAAATTTCGAAATTTTTTTTCATAAATAGACGAATGAAATTGTTTATCGCAATTTTAATTGATAAATATTTGTATAATGTAACTTTAATAGCAACTAATTTCACTCGGAAAATAATTGTCACTCTTTTTTTTATCCCGACTAATGTAATACGTGAGTCAAAACAATTCAGGAACGATTTCATTTTCGGAAAATAAAACACACTAAGTAACTTTTTTCACAAGATCAAGTCCGTTTCTCACAAACGATGACTCGCAAGAAAATGCTGAAATCCGCCTAATGTGCATAATTATTCACGGGCATACACCGAGTCGAGTAGTCTTATTATTCTTTCTTTTTTGTTAACTCGCGACATTTGAAAACGAAAGTCTGCAAACTTCGCTTTTTCATTTTTTTTTCTTAACTATACAAGACTTGATTATGAGACTTGACTATTCCCAAAAAAAAAAATATTTTTTAGAAAATATATTTTCATCAAATATATTTACTAAGAAATATATTCCCTATAACATTTGTTATATTTATAATGTGACGTTTATAATTTATTTATAACAATAAAAAATATATGTCCTATATTTATATATATATATATATTATATTTGTAAAGACATATATATTTGAAATTCATTTCGTGTATGTAAAAAACCACGAACAAAATTTCCATCGCGAATATTCCCGAAAGCGACAAAACCGCGAAATCGGTTAATACCGTGAAATGGATCGTGATTGGTCGTTCGTAGTTTCGCGCGTTCCGAAGGACGAGCCTATCGAAAGTAGAACAGCAATGATTGCAAAAATGGCGTCGGCTTGTAATCGAGGCTCGTGTTCCTCTCCTTGTCTTATTCCCCGAAATTTCGTAGCTGTCGTTGAATAGCGGACTGCCGTTGCGGATCGCTGTTCGGAGCGATTTAACGATGTCTCGTAAAACGTACGCTCGATAAGCGTGCTGCAACGGCGTATAAAACAGTCGTGCGCTTTGCCAGTCGAAGACATTCGCGTTTTGCGACGCTGCAAAAGAGACAAAAGCAACCGGTCTCCGGTACCGTTCCCGATACTTCCATCTCTCTCGCACCCTTTATTCCCCGGCGATTTATCATCTTCGTCTGTTCGTGATCTCACCCTCGTGATTAATTTCGGGATATCGATGCAAAAAACTGTGTTTTGCGGTTGACGCGGAGGGTACGTATCTCTGTCTTCGTCTGTCCGCTAACGTTAGACAAGGATAGACAGATGCTTGAAACGCTTTTAAAAGAAACGGGTCGAAAATGCCGGGAGTCTCGTGTTTTGACGCCCTTGGTTGACCTTTACGCGACTAATCCTCCGCTGCTGTTCGACTATGTATTCCTGGAAACTCAAACTTGCCCGATTCACGTCACGTCACGATGCAAACTTCCCAGTTCAAATTTCGGTATTGACTGCGGGTACTACATACTCACACCAGTATACAATTTGTGTGTTTGTTACGCGTCACCGTCGCACGTACTTGTCCACGAATACACGGAATGGTATTTTGAAGGTAATTTAAGAGCAATTTATAAGATTGTAAGCACGAATAAAATGCGTTTAAAAAGTGTCGAGAACTGTTTCTCCACATCGTTAACCGACAAAATGGACAGATGAAGATGGATTACCGATCGCTTATCAAACGCGATTATTTGCCTTGCCACGATAAATTAAATAATCGTCTCGTTAATTAGATTTCGAACAAGCTTGGTTTCCAGAGACGGTTCTAATACCGTTGAAACGTTACTCGCTTGAGTAACGTAGTCGATTTCGGTGGCGTTCGGTCGGATGGCCGTTGAGAGCGCGTGTCGCGTTTTCGTGATAATACACGTTTTCACATAGCGCGGAGCCGCGTTGCACAATGTTTTGATACGTGAGAGATCGGCCAATGAAAGTGCACCATATTATACAACGAGAGTCATAGAGGCGCGCTCGTAAGATAATTAAAAGCACGTCTTACCCGCATTACGTTAGCTTCTGTGACGCAATACGCATTGTTGCCGCAGCTTCTTTCCTAGTCACGGGGGAGCCACGCAAACAGCCGCAGATAAAAGCAAAGGCCGTGTGAAAAACATGAGAAACGACACTTAACCGATGCACAGTGCAGCGAATTAACATAAATTATATTAACATAAAAAATCACTCGGCGGTCTATTTTCAATGATTCTTTTCATGCAGTTATATATATATATATATATATATATTACATGTACATATTACTGATATATATATATATATTTTTGTTTTTGCCACTAGATTTGCCAAAAAAATGAGATTTTTTATATCACCCACTATTTAGTTAATTTCTTGGTAGAGAACAGTTCAGGGAACAAATTACATTGTTTATTATTATTATTACATTATTTATTGTACATACAATTTCCGGGAAAAAAATTTTTTCATTGTCGTTAATTACTCGAATTTGATCTACAAGTGATTTGTACCTTTTTACCGCGTTTTTTTTTTTTTTATGAAACGGTACTACGCGTGTGTGACAACGGTGTAAACGCAGTCCCGCTGGTAATAAAGACACAATGGCACAAAAAGTGAACGGGTTCAATCTCGTAAAGTGTCATAGTTGCAACGGCGAGCGAAATAGCTCGCGATTCTCGCAATTACTTATTGTGCCAATAGTTTTTCGTGAATCTGCATTTGTACGTTCCAAGATTTGAATTACAATCTCGAATTTAAATTCTTTTCGTGGAACCGATTTGTACTTTTGGCCTTTAGAAAATATCTATTTTCAGAAAAATTTTTTAGGTTAGGTTATTATTTTTTTTTGTTATGTCACTATCCAAATATTCACTGTTATGACAGTTGTACATACTTTGTGTATATGTTAGGTTAGGTTACTTTACGTTAAGACTTATTTGTCTAACGTAGTCGCTGGTTACAGTTGCAACGGAAGTAGACTTTGGTAAAAATCGTAACATTCCATAAATTGCGAATAAAAGTCAAAACACGAGAAAACATTAGGCGATTCGATGGAAAACGTTGCGAGGCTGTGAGAAAAACGTTTGTAATACTTTTGGAAAGTATTTTCTTAGGCGCGGTTCTTTTTATGGTATAGTTGTCGGATCACCAACACGCAAGGCAGTTCCGCTTTGAACTTTTGAGGAACGCTGAACCGTAAGGCAGGCCGGATTATATGTAACTGTTACCGTCCAGATGCAGAGTTACATTCCACGGATGATTCAAACTTTTTTCTCCCAAATCACACCTTCCGCTCGACGTTCCACCTGCGAACTGGACTTTCCTTCGTAACAAAAAAAAAATCGCTGGACTTGACAAATGTTGTCTGAGGTATAACCGCAATTGTAGCCGCGGTGAAAATCTTGTCAACCGCAATGTTATTTTAATGCGCATTTTATTTTTTAGTCGGCAAAACAAAAATTTTCTGTTGGAATTTATAAGAAGTAACTTATAAATTGTACAGAGGAAATTCCTTATTTTCCCCCTCCACTGACGTACTTTGTCACGTGATACAGTTGACAACACTGCTTTAACAAATTTTTTTTTTAATTATATTTGTTATTTCGTCAGAGAAGAAAATAAAGCAAAATGACAGTTTAGTTTGGAATGAGCAGTTTATCTTTTTTCTCTCTTTCTACGTTCTCTTTCTAAGTAGTACATTAATGTGAATAAAAACCCCGGCGAATAAATTGCTAGTAGTAATCTATACCTGTTAAAATGAAAAATATTGATGAAATATTTGAAACAAATGTTTGTCTTTACATATGTGTGTATATTTGACATTGGTTATTTAATACCAGTAATTAACTACATCACTACACACATTCCATTTTTCTTGTTCGGGTTCTATTACGTATTAATGCGTTACTGATCAAGGTACATAAATCAACATAGAGAAAATGTAAAGTGATGGGGGTATACTGTACAACTTATGCTAACATAGGCTAATAACTGTATTGTAAGACCTGGAATGCCTCATGCAAAACTTACATCAATATTTAAACACATTCTCGCAGAGCAAAAACAACTGTTTCCTTCACAGGACAGTTATTTCACTGTAAAACTGTAATAAAATGGCGCGAAAAAATGCGAGAAATGCAAACGCTGGGAAAATGCAAGTCGATGCACATTCAGCGCGCGCGGTAAATTAATTGTTTAATTAACAGGCGAGCCGTTATCTCGGCGATCTCGTCAATTGTAAATTATACAAGAGATACGCGAAATACCGGTATTTCTGTTATGCGGGGGAGAGGGGGGGCGAAAGTTGGCCGGAGCAGTTGCAGTAAACGTTTTATAATGTCATTCCGTTAACAAACGTACGTCTTGGTTCCAACGAGGTACGTAATTAACGCGGAAATTTTCTTGCCGATCGTTTTGTATTTAGCATTACCGATTTTTTGGCGATCGGCGTTACCGATTTTTTCGCGATCGGCGTTACCGATTTTTTCGCGATCGGCGTTACCAATTTTTTCGCGATCGGCGTTACCGGTTTTTTGGCGATCGGCGTTACCGATTTTTTCGCGATCGGCGTTACCGATTTTTTCGCGATCGGCGTTACCGAGTTTTTGACGATCGGCGTTACCGATTTTTTCGCGATCGGCACTACCAATCGCTTTATATTATACGCTGCCGATCATTCCTCATTCGCCACTGTTAATCTTTATTAATAACCCAAACACAATACCGATACTGCAACGTCCAGCGTATTTTTGTAGAAAAAAAGATACCGTTTATCAAGTAGCGCGTGGAGTGAAAGTTCGGACGTAACGAGTGCACAACCGGTACCGATACTCGCTCCGTTCGCGGAATAATTAATGTCATTTCGTGAATAATATCGTCCAGGTACGATCGACCGCGAGGAAAAACGATAATAAAATGCGATTCAACGGCGGACAACGCGGGTCAAAACCAGTCGAACGGCAGGTTGATAAATCATTATCAACTACGGTCAATCGTGACCACATTTAGGGTATTTTTGGATAAAAACGTGATTGAATTGCCTCGATGATGAATTTGGAGATTACGTTGCGATACGGTTTTCGATTGCACAGTAAATATTGTTTACCACTACACCGACATGTTTGTAGTCTCGCTTAATACAAGGTTAGGTAAAAAAAATTGGATAAACTTTTATAGTTGGAATAAATTAGTGAATTTCGATATGGGTTTCTAAACAAAAGCGAAAAAAACTAATGTTGAAATACTTTTTGAATCAGGTTCGGGAAAA
>JABFPT010003977.1:0-12823 GCA_022817245.1 Nixonia krombeini
GGGGGGAGATGTGGCTTGTCCACAGCTTGACGGAACGTGGGGGGTCCGCTCGTGGTCTCCCCCGTGTGCCTCCAGGCGGGAGGGACTTCATGTATGTCTTACTGGTCACGCTTCGTGCTTCCACTGGCCACCGGCTCTCGCGCGCGCTCTCGTTTCTCTGCTACTGGCCATCCCGCGTCTCCGGGGCTTGCTCTCTTCGCGCCCCCGTACTCCTCCTCCCCCTGTCCCGTCCCACGTCGCCCGCAAACCTGCCCCCGTGGCCCGACCCCCTTCCTCTCCCACTTGCCGCTGTACTCTCTGCTCTCTCCCTCTCGCAGCAGGTAAAACTTCTATTCTCCTCATCGCTCCTTCGCCGAGGCATGCCCATGGGAGTTTCGAGCCCTGCGATCATATTTTTTGCATCGGGAGTCCAGCAAATAACCGCCGCGAAAGTAGTTGCCAGTCGCTGCTTTCCTCGTTCTTACGAGACTCCGGGGATAATGCGCCGGCCGACTGCGTGACGACCACTGTCACCGGGGACGACTTAGCTTCAGTATGACTTTTTTCACCATTTTATGACGCTTTTCGCGATCTTACTTCGCGGAATTTCACGAAAAACGTGAACAACTGGTACGGGACACCACTGTATGAGAGTAACGCATTTGTGACGTTGCACAATATATCAGTATACGTTGACAACAGTTTTGGATTGCACGAATCCGTTTATTAGATTACGTTTGTCACAATTAAAATTTATATTGCTTCGCTTCCATTGTTTGCATACAACGGTTACTTCCTTACGCAAATGTCATCATAAATCATTCAAAGCGCAGCAACGAATAGCGATATATTCTTTGTTATCGGGGAACGTCAAGTCCAAAATTGCAGGGAATTTGGTAAAAGTTGATAATAATAATAATAAAGAAACTAAATCTCTTTCAGCCCCGTTGATATACTCGACAAAAATGACGAAGTTTCCATTTTCTTACATCGAGGATATGAGAATATTAATATTGTCATATCTTGAATTCAACACATGTAATTTAATACAGAGTTAACACGAATGACATACGTAGTGAATATTAAGTTTGTAAAAAAAAAAGAAATAAAATACTGTGCAGGATTATTTATAGTAAATGTATCGAATCTTTATCGCCATGAGAGCTATGTTCCTCGTTACAAAAGCGCGTTTTGAAGCATCGGTTAATGTTCTCTGTGGGATGAAATCATCGGTACGGCGTTCGTCCATCTTCGATTTGACACATCCGCAGAGTCGGTCGTTACTCTCGTCCATGGCCTTATAAACAATTTAATCCGGAGCATGTTGTATCTTCGCGTTTTTCCTCGCCGCGAACTTGTTCCTGTCCAACGTGAAGTATTTCGTTAATTTCCAGTCGCTGCCGCGTCTATTATACTCCGCTATAAAGTGGTCCGCGACGTTGTACGCGTGTCTGCCGTGATAAATACGTTCGTGTAACGTATCGCGGAACAGGCTCGTAATGTCGTCGCTCTTGTCCTGGGCTCACTCTCGCATAAAACGGCCGAGCAATCTATTTATTACAAATCGATCTTGACACGGAGAGGCAGGAAAGATCGCGACCGAGGGAGAACAGTCACGCGGTGTAAACGCAAGCCCTGTACCGATAAACGTAACGTCTGTGTAATAACCGGCAATTTTCGAACTGGGCTTTTAGTTAGGCAGCGTGCGTTTACCTGGCTATTCGTCTCGTCGTTGAAAACGGGAAGGCTTGACTGGCCGGTCTGGGGGTAATTGCCGTGAGAGGGGTTGCACGCTCTCGCGTTTTGCATCAGGTATTTTGCGGCAATGTTCTGCCTCCAAAGGCGGACGTCGGCTCGTCTGGAAAAGGGAAAAAATGGCGAGTGTGAGAGAGGAAGTGACTTTCGACGCTCGACACCATCAGCGTCAAATACGTGCGCCGTGCTCGTTATGTCCGCACGTCGTTATTCGCGTAGGTGACTGCGGCGGATGGTCTCTGCCAGAGGTGACTGCGCTGAAAAATGATGGCTTTGGGCGCAGTATCGGGTTTGCGATTTTTACACGCTCGGATTTATTAGGGCGTTCCTCGTTTAAGCAAATCTATGGAAATTATGTGGGAGTTCGCCTTCGCTTCTGACCTTTAAAACTTTCAGGCGTCTGTAAATTCCATTTTTTCACCTTCAATGTATGTTATGCAATGTATGTTAAAATGTATACTCTAAGTCGGAAATAGAAAAACGAATGTAAATTGAAAAGAACGAAAAATACGTGTTATATTTCTTGAAAAACATTTATCGTAAGTTTTGCTGAAAAAAACGAAGACTTAAACGGTCACGAAGTTCCATTAAATGCGAAGTATACAATGTAACGGCGTAGTTGACGTAGTTGACGTAGATACGTGCTTATTAAGTTTATCGGCATTCGCGATCGGAACGATCATCGGTTTCTGAAATTTTCATCGCTTCACGCAGCGGCGTAACCGACGCTGATATCGAAAGGTGGAGGCACTAATGCATAGTCTCCAGTTAGCTTAATAATACTCTACATCCCTCCAGCCGGTAGCTCGCGGCTACGCATCCTCAAATAGCTCGTTCGCGACGGCACGTTGACAATTACTTCTTTCGTTCATCGTTGATAATTTCAAATTACAGGAGAGACGCAACGGCATAGCTATACCGGTATTGTTCTCCGCCGCAGCGAGACGAAACGGTGTCGATAAGACCGTCGTGGAAAAAGCTATTTCGGCCCATTTATATTTCACGATCGTAGCGCGAAAAGTTGCGCAATAAATTCGAAATGTCAATTCCCGACAAAGATACCGGGAGGTAACGGTCATCGTTTATTTATCTGCACCGTAGCCGCGATATCGGACGTATCTCCGATCTCAAAGCCGGTAATCCATTTTTCCGGGTAAATTGAGAAATTCGGTTTGAGCGGGCGGCAATCGCGGCGGCGGCGGCGTCGTCGTCGTCCTCGTCCTCGTCGTCCTCCCTATTGAGCGACTTGGAATCGATTTGCGCGACTATGGCGATGAATCACAACGTGATGCTCGGGAAACCGCCTCGCTCGTAATTCCCGAGCCTATTGTATTTACGACAAAATCCTCCTCGTACAATGGGTAGTTTTTCAAGAGTCGGGCAGTTTTATCGGAATAAAGGGCGCTTATCTAATCAAGCTGCGGAACACTCGTATAGCGTCATTATCTGCGTCGCAATTAAGTGGAGGAAAATTTTTTTACACTTGCCGCTGGCTATTATTTTCACCCGAAAATGAAATAACGATACGGCTGCGGCAAAAAGCCAGCCCGCATTCCCCTTTTTCGCTGTTTTTTTCGCTGGCTGAACAATCGAAGGAATGCATCGCGTCTCGGCGTCCGCGCGTGTTTTCTTCATATTTCTCGGCAAATGACGAACGGCGCGATTAAAAAGGCATCCGCTAAAAGCCGGCGGACGGGAGTAAAAACTGGAGGCACAGCGCTCGGAACTCGTTCGCGGATCCGCCTCGGCCGAGAGCGTGCTTTACAAAATGGCGCTGATGAAGAGAGAAAAAGGGTCGGGAAGAAGTCACGTTGCGCGAGAGCCAATCTCTCTCTGTCCCCCTTTCCCTCCCCCCTCCCCGTGCGTGGACTAATTTTTATTTCCCCCTTTTTTCACCCGTAAGTGCTCCCGCGTCCACCTATATTTCTCATAAATTTGAATGAATTTACATGAATTTGAATTTAATGCGCCGCCATGCTTTATCGACGCAATTAAGCTTTTAGCCGAGCATTTGCATTAATCCAATGTTTACAATTACGGCAAAGTTCGAGGAGATGTCGCGAGATCGGCCGGCCGGCAGTCGCGGGCGAATAATTAATTTAAACAATCGGCGCTCCTTTGGCATGACGGCGAAAGGAATTGCCATGGCGCGCGGAGAAGTAACGAGGTGTGCGGTGATATTATCCTTTTACAGGTATCGGCGACACGATCTTCCGGGCTTATGTCCCGGACACGAAGTCCGATTCCTGTATCTTTGCGCTCGTGAAGCTCCCGTCAATAACCCGCCATTAACCCTTTGCGAAACGTACCGGCCATTATACGTATTGACTTAATTGAACCGCTCTTGATCTTTGGCATAATTGCTTTCGCTTCGTCTTTGCGACCAAATCGCAATTCCGTCTCTGCCGTTCGACAACTTTTCCTTTTTTAATTACCCGTAAAAATCCTTACCGTTCGTTTATTTATTCTAATCAATTCTTCTACACACGATAACTCGTCATTGACTGTCGGGTAAATCGAGTCCCACGATTTGGTCAATGTATTTTTAATGAATTCATACATCATCGTTTCTGGGCGTGACCCAAAGAGAAGAGAAAAAAAAGAAACGCATCAGGTTATTATGCAAGCATTAATATTCATCCACAATTGGTTGGGTAATTAAGAACTATTGAAACATAACAAGACTACCGGCTTCGTTCCCCGACTTCTCCAGACGTCATTGAGTTACAAATCAATTAATTACTGGGTTCCGGTTAATTATTTCTTTTTGCCGTGATGTATGCGAATGTTTCTTTCCCAACCATATTGCTTCTGTCCAAAAGTGTAAAATTGCAGAAAGATGTAAATCATTAGAATAGGAATGAAAACACATGGGAAAGAAAGTTGTTCAACGTAGTTACTACAAGGAAGGTAAATTTATTCACTGTTGTATTTCCGTGTCAACCAGATGTACAATAGTTGCGGGGAAGATCAACTTCTGTATTGCAATTCGAATTCGTTGTGGTTACAATAACGAATAATCCACTGGAGACCAGCGGATTTTTTTCGAATGTCGCAAGAGCAACATTGCACTTTGGCAATCAAGAATAAACGAGTGAAGTGGAAACGGGGCTAATTAAACGTCGTCCCGACATCCCTGTCCCATAAGCTAATCGCCGATTAGCACGCGCGCTTCACGTCCTGCGAGAGGGAGGGAGAAGAGAGTCGGCGGACGGTCCCATGCCTCGATGGCATAAATAAAGCCTCGCATCGAAATCAGCGGAAAGCTCAGGGCGACGGGAGCTCGATCGATTCCTTTAAAGTGCACAAAGACTCGGGGCGCTCACGCGAGGCTCCCTCACCGGCGCGTATTGTCGGTATGATTTATGCTGATTAAGACTCCGTGGTAGCCGCGCGTTATCGCGGCGGCGTAAGTCACGGGGGAGACTCGCGACTCGTCGCGAAAGTGGCCGGTCGGGGAACGTACGGTGTCGCGGCGCTTATTTAGCGTGCGGAGCGAGGTCCCCGCGTGCAACGCGTATTCATACGGGGCAGGGAAAGCTACATTGTGTCCTCAATGCAGGCGTAGGTATATAAAGTACTGCTGCGCCAATGGCCATAATATGGGGAGCGAGGCAAAGCCCTATTCAAAGCGGATGATTCAGTGGCCGTTGCCGCTGCTGCATAGTCGGATAAGATCTCATGGCGCGCCGCGTCGTTCGTCTTGCCCGCGATCGGACAACCTGTAACCGCGTAACCACCACCGAAACAGCCCAGGCCCCAGACGCTTCTTCCTTTTTGCCCCTAGACTCGCATCGGGAATCTCGTTCGCGCGACCCGCGGCCGCCTACGCGCGCGGCCTTCGCTTCGCCGCGGCGCGTCGTAGCACGGGGTTGCACGGCCTGCCGAACCGCGCCACCTCTGATCCTCTTTTTGTCCCTCGCCTTAGTCTGTGTTTTACTGATTTTTAACCTCTCCCGTTCTCCTTGCCCTGTGTCTCTATCTCCCTGCCTCACTGGACCCGATGTCACTCCGAACCTCTTGCGGCGGAAATTTGACACCGGGAAAAATTCCTCTTTAGCATCCTCGGCGAAATTGTTGCGCGGCCAACGTTACAAGACAGGAAGCTTCTACTTACAGACCGCGGTCACTCGGTCGCGCATGTTTGCGCAACTTATGAGTGTACTGCCTGACATCATTATTAAATGCGATGGTGAATAATTCATGAAATTCCACGCTGCTCTCAAGGCTGCTTTTCCTCCGACTCCCTGTGAGACCAACGGCGGCTGTACAAATATTCGTGATAGATCGATTCGAGGTGGCCCCGCCGAAGACACAAACGCATCCGGCCAAAATTGTCGCCACCGCAGCCACGATTGGGGATTATTAAGAGACTCGGCGATTCATGAAAATTGCATGAAACACGCTCGGCAAAAACGCGCCGCGAAAATATGCTCGCGGGCAATTTGCATGTTCTGGGCGGGAGCGCTTTTCCACCCATCCAATCCGGGGAGGCCTTTTATGGGAAGCGTTTGCGTGGAAATCGGCCGCTTTAAATTCCTCAAACCGAGTCACGTAACGTCTTCGTTTCCTGCGGCCGCGTCTTTCCCCCGCGCCTAATGGCTTTTCGAGAAAAGCCTGTGCGACAAAGCTGCGGGGGCCGGCCGCATATCGGGGGGATTCGACGTGCCAGAAAAGTTACCGGCTCGGGGATTTTTGGCAGCGCTACTCCGCCTCGTATCGCTCCCGCTGATCTGAATAGAGCAGCTGCGGAACTAGTTTCCCGAACTTTTCTGATTTATGCGAGTTCATTATTATTTTCGCGCGCTGGTGTAATAATCGCGGATGCGCGAGCCAGAACCCCTATATCGCCAATGGAATGCAACGCGTCCGATTTTTTCTACGCCGCGTGATGCGCGTGAGTGTTGAAAAAGCTCTTGCAGCAGCCTCTATTTTACGGAGAATCAATCGATGTTAGATTATAAATGGACACATGAAGGACATCGTACAAGTGCCAGCTAACGGGGCGTATCGTTATTGGAAATACCCAGTAAACTTTTATCTTACTCTTGGAACAATCGTTAAACCCACGAAGGCAAACGGACAACGCATTTATTCAAAAGTTGTTCTTCTGTCACTTTCGCAGGAGATTTATAAACCCATCCTCCATCGTGTATTCATGTACCTACTGGGGCAACGGTGTTGCATACAGTATTTCCTTAAGCCTTCTCGACTGCGATAAATCTCCCAACGTTTTTGCAGAAACGTCCGCGAGGATTCATTGTCTTCAAATGCCTTTTCGAGCATCGTGGCAGCGATCGGTTCAAAGAAATAAATCTCACCGTTAATTAATCGCGGCGTTGTGCGTTATCGGCGGTATTCGAATCACCGGGACATTCCAAGTACCTTGGTTTCCCTGTGGGCGCTTAAAACGCGGATCTGAACCAAATGTTAATATTCGGGATTCGGGCTTCCATAATCATAGTTTCTTTCTGGTAAGTGTGATGGCGTCCGGGTCGTTGGAACCGGCTCTCCCCACCAAACCGATCGGGTACGTAGAAAATAAGAGTGGGCCCCCCGGGGCTGCGGAGGCCCGGCCCGGGCACCGTATCGGAGCCTGGCATTTGTGCTGCGGCCGAAAAGGGGTCGCCAAAATGCGCAGTACCGCTTGCAAATTATCAAATCACGTATCCGGTGCTTGTTAATCTCTGCCTGTTAAATAACTACCCGGGAATGCAGTAGTGCCCAGTTATGAATTATGGATCGCGATTACCCGGAGAATGAGCTGGCCATTTTGCCAAAAACGTGTTCCTCTGGAGACGAGCGAGCAATTCCGGGGGCGCTGTAACGCGGTGTTAAAGCCGTCATCGTGGCCTGACGAAAGGTTGCTCCGATCAAAGTACATTATGGAGTCGCGCCAAAGTCGCCGGCTGTTATTTTTAGCCGTCCCTTCGCAGTGGTGCACTGCTCCGCTGCTTTGGCACGAAAGCCGGGGATTATCATGGGCGACGATACGCGATGGAAATTAGGGGGAGTCCGGGCGAGTCCTCTTATCTTCGAGCAGGTGACACACGTGCACTTTACACGCTGACGCGCACACGCCTGCCGAATCTCGCGACCCTTTGTGCGAGTCTACACGTATGGCGGAGCGGGCTGGGCGAGGGAGACAGAGGGGGAGCGGGAACGACGCGGTCGTAGCATAGAGTTGGAAATAAGGCGGCAATAAAGCATATGTAAAATATATTGTGGAATTCCTTTTAGGACGCAGATATATGGGTGGTTGGTAGGTTGCCCGCTGATCGTGTCCGTCGTCGGACGCGGCTGCGTGTGTGCTCGGAGGCCGAGTCCGCATGCCTGGCCGTGTGAGTTTATAGATGTGAATCGAGTAAGTAAGACGGACGATCCGATTCGTTAGAGGGTGTCGTGGGGTTACCCACCTGTACCGTACTCTCCCCTACCGCCCCGCAGCCTCATCCGTCCTCCAGCGTGCTCCAGCGTCCTCTCCTCCCTCCCCCTCCTCCTCATCCTCCTCATCGGTCTTTCCTCTTTTTGCCCGCTTCTTGTCCGCCTTATTTTACTTTCCACATGGTGCCGGGCCATTCCATTTGCCACCAGTCTCGAAGGATGTTTGATTAAAGCGACATTCTGGGCCCCTTCGTGCCCTGCCTGGAAATATACAGCGGTTCTTGTCAGGTTTCTTTAGCCGGATTGTGCGCTGGTGAATCATTAGATGGATGGAATTAACTTATCAAGGATTTAGCCTGTTTCATTGGTCGCCGTGGCGGAGCATGAGACGCGTCCATGTCTGTTATTGATTACCGGATGCACGACCGAAAGATTCGTCGTCGTGCGGGGCCGACGCTTTCCCCGACATTATTCCAATTACCGGCGAGCAAATAATGGAAATAACTAATCCCAATTAATCTTCCTCGGGCTAATGTCTTGCCGCATGCAATTTCTCAGCGCAAAAACCGTCTGGCGAGCGGATCGAACGAGCGGCGTATCAGCGGCGTGCGCTGCATCTCAAATTTTCATTCGTGAAACACGTGGGATGAGAATAAATGAGAGTCTCAACGAGATCGGGGAGGCGCAAAAAGAGAAAGTCATTTAATTCGATGCAGCCCCGCCGCGGTCGCCGCGCCGCGAATAAACAATTTCAATGTTTAACGAGCTAATACTCGGTTTTACCATTGTTTTGTTTAAGTGGAATACTTCGTCGAAGGTAGATCGGCAATGGGATAAAGACGGGTAAACAAAAGAAAGGGACAGGTGACAAAGAAGGGACGGAGACGCCCCGCTCCTTCCCGTCCCGTGGCTGGTCGGACGGTCCACCGGGGAGGGGTCAGGGGACGGGAAAAAGACGAAGAGACAGAGGTCCGGAGCCGTGAGGTGTCGCCTTACAACCGGCTTGCTTCGCTTACCTACGAAAGCCTCTTTTGCATGCCATCTTCTCCACCATCTACGTCGACTTGTTCCTTTTGTGCCGGGTTCCTTCGCGTCCACCTTCTCCTCCTTCTCCCTCTTCTTCTTCTTCTTCTTTTATCCAGCTTCGGCCACGATGCACCGTTTCCTTCGGTCTTTGCATAATTATTATAGTTACTGCCAGCAACAGCAGCAACGGCGGCAGCTGGAAGAGCGCGATTCTTCGCTCCTTGCTCGAGCTAACGAGAAGAAAAAGAACAGATAAGATGCTCGGGAGGTTTCGCTCGTACGCGCTAATTAAATTTCTCGGGAGGCACGCAGGGCCTTCGTCGGCGGCTGCGTCGAATGACGAAGTGGCGGAGGACGCACGGCTGAGAATGACGAATGAATTGGCACCGTCCCGACTCTTCCATCCACCGTGAGAAAAAGTCCGAGAACTTCAACGCGAACTTGCGGAAATGGATTTTTCATTCGAGCCCGCGCCATCTGTGCCGGGCGTTATTATTCCGCAGGAAATGCTGTGCCCGAGTTTTTGTTACTTTCCACCGTGGCGTAACGAACGACGATAAATTAATGCCCGCGGATGAAGTAAGAAGTCGCGGGGCTAATTAGTAAACGAGGATACGATTGCTCCTTAATTCAAACAATCGTTTCGCATTTCTTCATCGGTAAAATAATAAACAACGTGGGAGTCACCGCTTACGAAGCAGCGTCCCATTAGAAGAGTGGATGTTAAATGTATGCCCAAGGTGTGATTACGGTTCGTTTGACGGATGGCAAATATACGCATGAAAAACTGCGGAACTTGGATGGTTTTAGTCAGCTGGGTCTAAACCGCGGGACGCTAAATTATTTCTCCCGTGCGAAAAAGGTTGCGAAATGCCGGGCCGTATCCCTCGGAAGATCGGGTTGCTTCTCTCCTCGCGGAACGCGGTGAGCTGCTTTTAGCTATCGCGTTTTGCGCTCCGCCTTGGATTTATGGCGTATTTAAGCGACGCTGTTTCGAAACGCGACGACATAAGAACCGCACGAGAGAGTGGCAACTTCTTTCCATCGGAGGGGCTTCTAAAATGTATGAAGTCCTGAGGGAAATTTCGCGTTTCATACATACGGCAAACACAACCCTGTGGCGTCCCGCTTCTGCAAAAATAACTCCGCGTATGCGGCATGTCGGGCCGACGCTAATGCGGAAAACGAACGTTCTTTCCACCATTGTTTTCATTTACATTTATAACTTATTTCGCCAGTGGTAATTAAATTTGTTTTCAAGATGCGCATGGTCATATTTATCCTCATCACATTTGTATGCGTTATTTACTTAATTGATTGGACAAGAAACTAAGAATTTATTGATTTTGGATTGATCGCTCGGTCGTTGGAGAACCACTGCACTCGGCTCCACCCACTCACTCTGGATTGGTAGGAAGTGTCACACGGTCATGGTGGAGGAACCATTCGGCAGTGGTTCTCAATAGCAGTCTTACCAAAACCTACAAACAAATCGTATACATCGTTGTAGTCACAATAATATTTTCACAATAAATTGTAAAAAAAGGACTGAAATGTAAGAAGAGTGAGGCGAATAGAACTGCGTTTTAAATAAATAGAGAAGAAACGTAATTTCCTGATCCGACTTTTCGATTTGGCACACGTACAAGACGGCTCGAAATTGAAGAAAGTCAGTGTCTCTCGGAGCGTAGGTGTCCGCCGCGTTTCTTCACAAAAATTCTGCGCGCACAAAGCCGATATCTTATTCACGAACGTTCCATTCGTTCTTCTTATGGTAGCCCAATGCGCGACCAGTAACATTCTTGTCCGCGTCGCATAACTTCTGGGCTTCCGAAGTCCTTCGACAAAGTTTCTTTCTGAAGAGACTATTTTCTCCGGCGTTATTTGGACCGTGAGCGATTCCTCCCACAACGCGAAGACGCAGTGCCCTGAGAGAGTGGACGACGCACTTATCTCTAATCTTAATTGCTTCATTATCGACAATCAGCCTGAGGAATTTAAATAAGTCTATGAACGGTTTGTTCACGGCGGTGCATCAACGTTTCAAAGTGGAAACGGCGTTCATTATCGAATCGACTGACAATCGTGCTCGGTGCGCGCGTTATCTGCATTTATCACGGAATACATACACGCCGCGTGACCTTTCTTGCATCACTTTATCACATTCTACTTTCTATTGAGGCAAGCATGACAGACGGTCAGAATTCAAACGCAACCCCGTAATTGTCAATTAAACTCGCTTTACAGCGCGCGCCGCGTATAAAATCAACGACGTTTTACCATACTCGTTCCTTCCCTCTCATGTTTACTACGCATTAATTTCGCCGGTGTATGAATGATTTTTTGCGCGCAACCGCGTTAGACGCAGTATGTCCTTTCTCTTTCTTAACAAGCATGTTACTAAAGTTGATCCGCGCGCTCACTTTTAGTAACAACGTCTTGCAAGCTGTCTTGTATCGGCCATGTCGGCCGCCCCGCCACTATACCGCGGCCACTTAAAAGTTAACGAGTCTCCCTTATCTCGACGAGGAACGACCGGTTGTTGTTACGTCCTCGTACATTTAAAGCGATGAAATTTTAAATGTCTTTGTCAATCGTTACAATCCTCGGCCGAGGAGTCGTTAATTAATTATTTATATAGTGTACGCGCAATCTACCACGACCGGCTCGTTACCCGCCGACTACTTATATGGCTCGGACGCGGAGGCCGAGCGCCCTGGGAAAAAGCGGTATATATAGCGTGGGGTGACAGGAGGGCGGTGAGGCGGAGGGGAGTAGAAGCGCGCGGGTAAAAAAATAAATCTCTTACTCCGCGGAATATTTTTGCGACTGTTAATGCGACCGGTTGTAAATGACTCATCGGACGTGGCGGATGAAGCGCGTTAAATGAAATCCTCGGCGGCGCGAAGGAGGAGGGCGCGGCGGCAACCCCGGGGAAGAAGCGGGACGACGACGCGCAGCGGGCAGGATCATTGCGAGCGGACACACGATCGGTATGCGAGATGCCGGGTCCCTTCCCCCGACATACATTATTCCGCGCGTCGGGTGAAAAAAAGGACAGCGACCTGGGGTCGAAGTCTCTTTCGACCGCACGGTCCAAGTTCGTCCAAGCGAATGCCAGGGACGTAATTGCGATAATTTCCTGCTTCTCCTCGGAAGAGCACCCTCCTCGTCTTGGGACCGAGAACTCGTTCGCGCGTCGTAAGTATGACCTTACTCCCGTCCCGTGTCCCAGCGGGCGTGAGTTCCGGCCACGACGGCGGCGTAGCAAAGCACCTTCCATTTCGCAACAAACCCCTGTTCGCAACCCGCTAGCCGGAGACACTCGGTATGAGAAACGCGTAGCTACGCAACAAACTCGTAGCTCAACTTGGATATCCTCCTCCAGCCTTGCCAAGGTAGGTAATCCTCTCGGGGGCGTGAGTTACTGCCCGGCCCCATCTTTGACCAATATCTCTTTCAACCCCCCCCTCTCTCCTCACCACCGGTTTGCTTATCCTTTTCCATCACGGCGGAAAGCTTACTTTCTATTCCTGTTTTTAATTTTTCTCCTATTTTGCTTTTCCCCGACAACCTACTTGCTACCTGCTTAGCCGAAGGTGCACCCCATCACTTCCACAAATCCCTCTGCGACTCCTCCTTTCAATCCTTACTCACCAACAAAGCGTTTTCAAGGTAC